>GL501490.1:743007-756262 GCA_000149185.1 Mayetiola destructor
ATTCTTTCTTTCTTTCTTTTTTTGCATAACACAAAAAATGCACCGAAATTGCATGATCTATACTTCTATTTTGAGCTTTACAATTTTTAGATTGATTTTACTTTTATTTGTAGCCATAGAAATATTTTGGTGATGCACAAAATATATATGTATATATCTAAAATAAAACGAGCGATCTGAATATGCAAAATTAAATTTGGCTTGGATTGTAACATATTCAGCACCAACAACAATCAATCATGTTATTAGTAAGAGAAAAAAAACTATTCGATAGAATTTAATGAATTTAAACGATTCAAACGTAGTTGCATGTTAATTTTTGTTTTTCCAGACTTCGAGAATCAAATCCAACATTATAATTGGTACGTTAAATTCATTCGAAAATTCATATTTTCACAGATTAAACATATTCGAGGAATTCTAATCGAAGATGAACTTTTTAACGTGAAATCCACGAAGCGCAAGCAAACATGGTACATTATTTTAACTAAGAAAACAGTTATTTGAATAAATTCCAACAAATTCTGTATTATTATTATAATAAGGAAAAATGTTTATTTTGACAGGACCTGTGATAATCCATCATTAGCTTCTGAAAGCAACACTCAAGATCGATTTATGATAATACCATCTAAAACTGCCGCTGATGATTCTGCCCTTCAAAGTGATCGATCAAGACCACCACCGACACGACAAATGCCACAGCGACGTGCTTCAATGTTTGTATCATTCTCCGAATTGATACCATCATCATCATCATCATCTTCATCATCATCATCATCATTGTCTAATCAACAACCACCAATACCAACAATACGCGTCAAACGTCTCAATATTGAAAAAGATCCGCTGCGTGTCAATATTAATGAAAATATAATGCCACCGCATGCCAAAATCTATTGTCCACAAAATGATAGCGATTCAAATCGATCGTCGCTCATTTATCAATGTAATTATTGTCCTACATTTAATTCACAATTGAATCGTCTTCGCACACATTGGCAACACATTCACAAACGAAACAATTCAACCGATCCCGAAGCAAAACAATTCCGTTATCGAGTCACCGTTCAAGTTCAATGTATTCATTGCAATATAACAATGGCATTTGCCTTAATATGGGAACATTTATCGAAAATGCATTCAAATGCAAAATTTGCATTTGCAAAATTCAATACCATACCAAGCGATGACATTCATTGTGGAATGTGTCCGAAAAAAGTTTCGAATAGAAATGATTTGGAGTTGCATTTTGGTAATGAGCATGCATCAACCATGAATTCAATTGCTAAAGTTCAACCGATGCCATTTTTCAATGATACAATCGTGGAAACGTTGATCGACCAGGGAAATCATGAAACGGTAAAATGTTTGTACTGCCAAGAGAAATTCATATGTATATTCGATTATGAGCAACACCATCAGCAATGCCATCCAATAAATGTTCAATCATATGAGACAATCGAAAATTCGAATATTATCAAATATGGATGCATGAAATGCCAAGTATTTTCAACAAATCGAAATAATATCATATTACATATATGGAAAGAGCATCTACAAACACACTATAAATGTTTGTATTGTCCCAAAGAAACTCAATTCAAAAAATTAATTAGAACCCATCATGAACTAGCTCACAAGTCAAACGAAGTGAGATATCGAAATGTTGATGCTGCCCAGTATGTAAAATCATTTTATCCGATGTCAATGAATTTCCCGAATGGTTTGGTTCTTTTGTGGGGCAACGTGTTAAAGACGAAATTCAGTCAAGTCAATCAATTAATCGATTATGTCAATGAATTGAATCGTGCTGAACTTGAGAGATATGCGCAATCGAACGAGGCATTAGATAATGATGTTGCTACAGCTGGAAAAATCGCTCGTCGACGTCAAACTTATCAAGTATAAAATTTCGCTTTAAAGCAATATATGCATTGATTTGTCGCACTTTCACACCAATGATTCCTCTAAAATGAATGAAAATACATAAATGGTTTTTATATTTCAATCATTGAATGTATGATGAATATGTCATCATTGATAATATCTGTTCAAGATGTAATGGTACTGAAAATGAAAAAAAATTCTTTAATTGGAAGGTTTTATTGTTCAACAAAGCCAAAATTGCCGAATTCCAAGAAAGAGAAAAAAAAATTTTTTTTAATCAGATCAACATCATTTTTACCGATTATTCTTAGATATAATAAAAAAAAATTTAAATAAAATGCTTATATTATAATATGAAATGAATAGTAAATTCTTTGATTTATTTCAAATTTAAAATAACTTCGTTTATGCTTTGATATAGTATAATACGACTGGACTATGAGGATTTAGTTGGTGCGTTGAACAGTAGCAAGGTCAATTTATGATTTGCATTCTTTTGACATTTTTCTTATGACAAGACTTCACACTTCACACATCGCAACAGTTCAAGAAAAAAAAAAACAGGCCAAAAACGATTCAGGTAAGAATATTAGAAACAATTTTAGTAATACTAATTTCAACAGATCTACCTGCATCTTTTTGTAGTAAACCAGTAATAAAAACAACTTTGAATTCTTTTTAATCTTTGCCAAAATCAAATTCACTTCATCCAAGATGAAAGTCCATCCAATTTGAAATTCAAAACATAATAATATTAAGTTAATTCTTGACAAAAAAAAAAAAAACAATAAAAATAGTAACCCGAAGTTGAATAGAGATTTTTTATGTCTTTTCCAATGAAATGATTTTATTGGATTTGATCGTGGTTTATTGACGGCATCTGCTGTCAAACAACTTTTTCGTTGCTGGTGTTATAATAAACAGTGTGGAATTTCGATCGATATATCAACCGTTGACACGGGTGCAAATTGCAGGATGACGTACGCTTGATTCGCACTGGCGCATCACTTCACCCACAGCGCTTTTTTTATTTGTCTCTTCATTATTATTTTTTTTTTTCGATTTTACTGTTTCATACTTTTCACATCAATTTATTAACATCATTAATATTCAAATTATTTGTGAATTTTTGAAATTGGCCCCATCGGGTCAGATTCAAGCAATGTCTGGATTATTATTGAATACACACAATATGAATTGTGATCAAAATTGAATATAATAAATGAATAAATAAAATGGTTGACAGGCCAATCGATATGATGATTAGTAATTGAAATTTTGGCAAAATCTCAACGACGCCATGAAATTCTTTTCTTTTCTTTTTTCTTCAGCAAATCTAAACCGGATAATATATTGAATACTGAATACTGGATACTGAATAAGATTATATTTTTATTTTTGATTTATAGCAGTTGAATCCAAATCCCAAATTTCTTTAAGATATCGTTTTCGAGCTCGGCAACGAGCAATTTTCAGCATTTTTACGAATGAACAACGATCCAATGTCAATATTAGGTATAATAATTAATTGAATTCAATATACAGGTTTTTAATACTTGGATTACATTTGGAATGGTAATACAAATTTCTTGACGCCTGATATTGCTTTTGTCTGCTTTTGTCGGCTTTTGTCGGCTTTTCGAAATTTCTACAATAATTCGGATCTCTTAGATCTCCGTCTGAATCTAATTCAATTTGATGAATCAGACAACAATCCAAAAACTAATCCGAGGAAAGCTGAATACAAAAATGGAATGGAATGCGAAAAGCTGCGCTAAATATATCGTAATGATCTGTCTAAAATGGTACCGATGTCAGGCAGTCATCATTCGAAAAATGATATGCACCGGTTTTACGGTTAAGATGAAAAAGAACTGCTTGTAATAAAATGAATAGATATTGACCATACGGTACTCAAAGCAGACCGCCTTATTCCAATTTGAATTTAGTCATTTGAACTCGAACTTATTGCTAATAAATTTACCGATTTGAATTTAAAATTTCATTTCATCCAGTGTCTTTATTTGTTGACACATAGACTTACGCGATAATGAAATATATTACCAAAAATGGTAACAAAAAAATGTGTTCGTTATATTAACACTGTCGGAATCACGATGTACATAAAATATAACATCGATCGAGGATGACAAATGCTACGAGAATTTAACGTCAATTATTTTTCAGTTTTGAGTCCCGGATAAAATCACACATTTTTGATTTATATCATTCTTTGTTATAGTTGAAGATCACGTTCTTCATAATTTTTTTATTCATAATATTTGGCCACCGATTGCAACAATGATATTGCAAGAATACGAAGAAAAAAAATCGAACAAATGACGTGAAATATGAAATATGAATGTGATCAGGGGTTGTCGTCCATTCGTATCAAGTTTGCGAAGTATGGCGTGATGATTAATTGAGCACGAGGCATTCCATATACATTCGAAAAAAATGTCGTCAATGCGAATACGAAGAATTTATTTATATCGAGATCGAATGCAGATTTGGCGATCGCCATAAAAATAACGAATCAATCTCGATGAGTTCGTCTATCGATCAGGTCTAATTGGTTCCACCATATCGTATACGGGATCATGTATGAACGTTGCAGCAATGCAAAGTGCATAGGCTTTTGAGGGGGGGAAATGACAGGCCGAGAAGATATACAATAGATTTAGCTTAGTAATTCAGATAACAAAGGGTGGGCCAAATCCCATCATAATTTATCCTATTTTCCTAATAAAAACCCCCATACTCATCATATTTCTTCCCTATTTCCCGATAACAAATATGAAATGTTGTTTTTTCATCAGTAACATGTCCACTCTCTCGAATGTAAATTAACAAATTAAGTAAATTTTAATGATTCATTTGCCACGACTTCATTATCAATTAATTCGATGCATACGGTGATACACTCTTGAAAGAATAATTAATGTTTTGCAAAAATGAAACCTGTTCGGGGGGCGACTTTGACGATAGTCTGATTGATGGAACTGTAAATTGACTTTGTCAAAACATTCTACAGAAAACACATAATTGAATGTATAAAACCGATATGCGCAGCCAGTAAATTCGTCGTCTCATCAGAACAGTGCATCATTATTTAAAAAAAAAAACCAGCCACACATGCATCTCAAATGTGAATATTTATTTTTGGAAGATACACGCTTGATGATAAAAAAAACATTCAAAATAAATATTGATAAGTTCATCGCGTCATAATTGAGTTGATTGAATGTGATGCAACAAAACAAAACAATGTTGATTGACCTTTAAGCTACGATTAATTGGATCCTGAGATCACATAAACAGTGTGTACACACGTCCATATATTGCCACCTATAGGTAGCACTGTGGTTTATTCGTTCATCGATGGCCTGTTAAATATATATTTCATATTTTGTGTTTTTTGTGTTTTTTTTTCGTGCGTTAATTCATTTTTTGTGGTATCAGCTGCGGAATTCGCATCCGTTTTTGGAGTTGAGTAAAAAAATTATACTAATGACCATTTGACGCCAAAATTATGTGTTTTGAGACGAAAACTAAAAAAAGATAGAATAAAATCAAGAATTCGGCAGACACGAATACAAAAGAGCAGAACAAACAGAAATATGCGACATTTCTATTTGTTTGTACTCTCATAAAATCGATTCTGAATTTGTTACCAACCAACGGGCATTGCATTCATTTGCCTACCATACTGTATGAACGCTATACGCATTCACACTGTTCAGTATTCCAATTGAAATTTGTGAGAGTAAAATCGTCCACACGTTAAACCAACCGCCAAAATTTATAAAACTAATAGCATTTCTATGCAGATTCAAATGCCATGCATTAACCAGAAATAGCGAGAAAAGAGGAAGAAGTGTATAATTGAGATGGCCGAAAGGAAAAATTGGTTGAAAACAGCCATTCGATCGTATGTATTGTGTGAGACATGACGTATCAGCGTGTCTCCGACTTTGATCTATTCATCAAACGGCTTCTTATTTGTTTATGTATAATATTCGTAAGAATTATTTTATGATAAATATATAAATATACACATATATATACGAAAGACCGAAAGAATTATGACAAAGCAATAAATATTCAAACGCTTCTGTTCATCGACGATTACCACGCTGGCATTTTTGACCACGTGTACAAAACGCTTATCTTAACTATAGCATTATATTGCTGTGAAAATTAAATCGCTAACACTTTCACTAACTTTAATTTTTTATATGCCTAAAAATTAGGCAAGCAAAGCAATATCCATTCGAATAAAGATTTTTTTGACATTGACATTCAATTTATCAAAAATAAAAAAAATAAAACCAATAAATCAAATACATAATGAATCTATGCAATAATTTTTAATATTATTATTATAATCAATTTATAATAGATAATCTCATAGACTCGAGATAGAGAAAACAGAAAGATTACATAACTCTGCGAAGCGAATATGGTAGAACCGCTTTTTTTTGCGGCAATTTAATTTGACATTAATCAATTTTGTAATCTATTTGTGAAGACTGGATGTTTAAGCAAGGTCGTTCCCAGGAATCATGGCTACTAGAAAGCCCTAATCCCTAAAATAAAAAAAAAAGTTAAAAAAAAAACAACACCAACTCAAAATCACCATATAAAACTAAAGTGTGCCATATAATAAATGAGAAATTTTGCATATTATCGGGAAATATTCAAATCTGTCTTCATTAATTTCTTTTGTTGAATGGAGCACATTGATTGTTCATTGTTCATTTGATATGTGGAAAATTTGACGCTTAATGATAAAATATGACGTCACGGATCACGGATTACTGATCAGCAATCAAACGCACTATCTCTTCGAAAGAAGTAGACACGAAAGAAAGAAAGAAGAAAGGAAAGAAAAAAAGAATTCATACGCACGGACTGACGCACATAACCAGGCCATCAATGTTCTCATCAATGGCACGAATCGCCAAAGAAATGAAGAAAAAAAAAACCCAAAATCTCTCACGATATGAATATAAATGATTTTTTTTTTTTTTTTTTGATTGGATCCAAACACTCAGACAGAGAGCTCGGAATGCACAACCAAATGACGTCATAAAATATTACAACCTCAAATTAACGTATGTCCTGGTTCATTCATTTCGTTTATTTGTCTATAAATCGTTCTCACAATAAAATATTTAAAAGAAGAAAAAAAATAAAAAAACCGGCAGCATCATCAAAAGCGTACGAACCAGAGGCAAAAAAGAAACCAAAAAAACAATGAGAGAGAGAAAAAAAAAATTCAACAAAAAAGAGATGAAAATAAAATTAAAAATGTAAACAAACCAGCTGTGGATCGTTTTTGCTATATAAGTAGCGGGAAAAAAGCGAATATATATTCATTCGTTAAAGAATATTCAAGCTGAACAGTCTTGTGTTTTGAATCGTGCTCGATCATTCGCTCTAAGACAAATCACATATCGCATACCGTTTTAAATGAATAGTCAACACAATTTAAACGAATTTATAAATAGGAAACGAACTTGAATACAAAGTGAAATTGAGGAAAAGATTCGAAGGTCTCGTACACGAAGAAAGTTTTGAAGAATAAGGAAGAAAAAAAATAAAATAAATTAAATAATCAAACAAAGAAAGCAACATTCGATAGAATAATTTTTCATAAATGATAAAAGTAATTCAATTGAAAATGTTTACGAAATCAAGTGAAAGAATGTTGTTGATTGTGAGTGTTCTATCGATTGTTCTATTCGATTGTTGCTACACATCAACTTTCATTACACCGCCAATCACACATCCGGGTAGGTTCATATTCAAAATAAATTCACTTTAAATTCAAAATGGAAAATATTTTTGACGATTTCATTAAATTTTTATTCATGCTTGTTGTGAAAAGACACGCTTGCTTGAATTTGCATTTAAAAGACCGATGTATGACGTTTTTGTATCGTAATTTTGTAGTCTATACAAATGCTATCGATTCAAAATCGGCAAAGCATATAAATAAATTTCGGCGAATCGATTGACGAGTCGATCGTTAATTATTCTTTTGTTATTTTTGAATTCGATTTTTTTCGGGGATTTTTATTTATTTTTTATTTTTTTTTGTGACAAACGGAATGAATCTAATTTTACATTTGCAATTTTGTTTGATTATAGCTTTTCCCGGTGAATGCTTTGAACCAGTTACATTACAAACAGTGAAGCCTGGTGAGCATATTTATTTGCCAAATGGTTGCATGAAATTGACGTGCCTGAAAGATCTTCGATTTGGTGGAGCCGGGTAAGCATCCAATTAATTAATTTATTTTTTCTTTTATTCAAAATAAAAATGTCACGCCGAATCGATGCAATAATTTCACAAAATAATAATGTTAATTTTGTTGTGATTTCATTTTTATTGCAGATGTTCATCAGAAGAAGCTATCGGTAAAAATTGCCGAGAAGTTCCGGGTGATCGTACACAAATGTATCCAAACTGTTGCCCCCGAATCGAATGTGATGATGATATTGATGATGTTGATGATGTTGATGATGTTACTGATGAAACGGACGACAGCTACAACATCTTTGAATATGGAACAAACACTCTATAAAAAAAATTCGAAAATGGAACATTGGGCTCATAATGTTTGCCATAGTCTACGATGATCTCTCGAATAATATCAATGTTTAGGATCAAAGTGCGAAATTTCGCTTATCACTTTGAAACAACAACAACACAAAAAAAAAGAGTGAAATATTTATTTAATACTTTGACCAAAAAGAAAGGGAAAAACAATAAAAAAAAAAGAAAAAATATTTATTTATTATTCAAATTCACATGTCATGCTCTAGGCGAATTGGCATTCGACGTAGCCAACAATCAAAAAATTTGCTCATTGTGATTTATTTCATGCTAAAGAATTTCATTCTAATTTATAAAAATATCATTCACCTTCACACTCATACAATGTATTTGATGCATTCATGCAATTCGAAATGTTCATAATAATTTTATTGTATAGATTAAAAAAAAGAAGATCGGGAAGATTCGATCAGAAATTGATAAAAAACAAAAAAAACACAAAAAAAAATATAATAATAATAATAATAATAATAAAGAAAAATTAAATTCAAGCAAGTTTATTGTTCATTTTTTTTTTCTTCCAGCTTTAACATCCATTTAGCATGAATATGTGAAAGAGAGTGATGATGGAATGTGCGCTACTTGCATAGAATAAAAATGCACAATACAAGATGATGTAAACAAGTTAAATTAAATTCAGATAAAGTGAATGCCAGATCATGACTTTGGTAATTCCAACACGTATAACATCCAAAATGACCACATAACAAATCATGACAATCATCACGTATCGTGACAATGATCGATAAACTCCGTAGCTCGCACAAAAAATTCTCATGCGGAATAACCGGTATAACAAAAAAAAAAAAAAAAATTGTTTTAATAAATGTTCGGACGTCGGTGTATGGTCATTGTGGCGCCAAACAAGATCTATTTGGCGACTATGGATCGCATGGATTTTATCATTTATTATTTTTAAGCAAATTCGATTGCAGACTTTGAACAATTTCACAATTCATATAGAATATTATGTGATTCAATAGTAGTTTTTCTGGATTGAAATTTGAAGGCGTTATTTACAACTATACCAATTCAAACGTGAAAAAGCTAAAAAAGGCCAAAAATGCATTGGAATATTTTCGTTTCTTTCACTGAGTCCAAACAAAACTAATTACGAAACTGTGATATCATTTTGTGATTTCTAACCAAATATGGCTTTCGTTTGCTTGCCAAATATGATGAATCATCATTTAGATATTTTTGCCATTTAATGGATGGATCACATCTTCAATGAATTCCAACTTTAAAATGTGATCGTCATTCACATTTAATATTCCGTTCATTTTGTTGTTGTATTCACTTTTTTTTTTTTTTTTTTTATCAAAGACGGATATCAATAGTTACATAGAATTCGGAAATTTATTTGAACTGATAAAATCTCGATCGATCGTGTTATGAGAAATTTTGTTTGGCTCCAGTTTGTTTCTGACGTAAATTGATATATAATCTGTTCGCATCTCTTGTGTTTTTGTTTTTCATTACTTTTTTTTCTTTTTTTTTTGTTTTTCAACACACAAAGCACAAAAAGTCACCTGACATGAGACCAATAAATGTGTGGCTCTCGGATGTTTGATTCGATTTTCAGCAATAATTACGTTAAATTTTTTTTTTTTTTTTAAAAGATTTTATGTGAATGTATTGGATTGGATGTAGTGGATACTCCAGTTTTTATCTATCGAAATATCTAATCCATTCGATTCGCTTCATTCAAAGTCTGTTCATAGAAATGCAAATGGTTTCTATGAAATACAAACAATACATGCTGACCACCATGACTTGATTATCATAGATCGTTATAGAGTATATAAAGTGTGATTTAACTCGAATTCCAGGTAGCCATTTGAACTCAAAATGGTGTTGAATGTTTTTGAGTATGTTACAGGTTTTTCACTCTATAAGCAATAATGAAATCGATTTACGTTTTACTCACAACTCTTGATTGAGACAAATAAATACAGAGCAGACATCCAGCTCCACTTGCTGTACCTCATAAATTAATTTGAATTCCGCTCGAATCAAATGAAAAAAAAAATAAATAAAAAAAAAAATTTGCGTAAAGTTTTGGGATGGGCGTTTGTATTTAGCTTTATTTGCACAACCACAAAATTCCATTCAATATTTTTGGCATTCAATTCAAACGGTAAATATCCAAATGAATATCACTGATTGGCGTCAATAAAGAGTCAAGAGCGGACGCAGTTATTGCTGTGGTCATTTTATGATTCACTGAAAGTGAATAATGTCGAATCATTTCAATCAATCCGAATTTGATTTGATATGTGGCGAATTTCTGACCTGAATATCGATGATTATATATTACATTATATTATAACATTATTATCATCATTCGGAGAATTCATTAATCCCGAAATTTACCTATGCAGATTCTTGGCCCATCTCCAAATGGTAAAAACAGTCCACTTTTTCTAAGATCATTGACCGACATCGATTCAAAACGTTCCGGTCTAAATTCATTTGGATTGTCATAGAAAGAAGCATCGTGATGGATGGCATAGATTGGTAATTGAATTGATGTTCCTTTTTCAATGATCACATTCATACCGTTATGGTCCATCAGTTCAATTTGTTCGGTGCAATTTTTGGCTAAAAGAAATGCTGACGGGCTAATGCGCAATGTTTCTACACACACACACACACAAAAACAAAAAACAAATGTCATTTTCGAAACATTGACCACACCATTTGGCAATCCAAATTTAACAAACCATTAACAATATTATCCAAATACTGCATACCATCAATATCATCAATTGTTGGACATTTTTCAAGTGGCAAACTTGACCATATTTCATCACGTAATCTTTTTTGACATTGTTCAGAATGGGCCACATAATAAAAGGCCTGTGCCAATATCATAGCCGATGTTTCGAAAGCATTAAAAAAAAATATTGCTGCCAATGCAGTCATATCTGCATTCGTATAATTCTTAAGTCGCTTTCGTTCAAGCAAAAATGCCAAAAAATCATTTTGTTGATTGGATGAATTGCGTTGCTGACGATGCATGATCGCTAAATCCGTTATATTATACAGCCATTCAGTCAATTCGCGTGGAAAAAATGAAGGTTTCCATATGGCGCCCAATAACGGAAATATTGCTAAAATAGCATTGTAGATATTTTTTGTCAGCGATGGACTGAACCAATGAACAAGATTCTTATGAACTGATAGCTGCATATTTTTATCGATGAATGTTGTGCCATTTAAACCGTAACCGCACTGTAGGACAGTGTCGGCTGTAAAGCGCGACACCAGCTGTGATGATATTGAATAAAAATCAATGTCATTTATTTCGATATTTATATAGAAAGAAAAAAAGCAAATAACATAATATTGTCTCACTTACATCTTTGATATTGAAAGTTTTTTGTGTTTTCTGTTCAATGCAATGTCCAATGTATTCAGTCATCTTTTGTGCGCTGTTTGCTACGATTGGCAGCATTTGTTTTATCTGAAATGCACCCAAAAAAAAAAACAATTTAGAGAACATGTTCAAATTTCAATTCAAATTGTTGTGACGCATACTTTGACTCGTGTAAATGCTGGAGCTATTTCAGGTCTGGTAGCACGCCATATTTCATATTGCGTAGCAAAAATATTTCGTGAAAATATTGGATCTAATACGGCGTCAAACTTTCGATTAAAATTATTTGAAAATTATTCAAATTGAAATCATAATATTGAAATTCCAAAATTGATCGAACTTACTGAACTAGATGAATCGTTTATTTGGAAATGTTTGAAATATTTAACATAAATATCGCTAACAAGTTTCGGATCTAGAATTAAGAGTTTTGGAGCACGCCGTTCAAATACGCCGATAAACCGGTAACTAGTTTTATAAGCCCTTTAGAAACAATATTGCCAAAAAAAAAAATTTGATGTTATAATAAATTTTTCGATTTCGCATTCAGTATTTTATAGCCACGATTAAATTATTTATTCATTACTCACTCATAGAGTTTTTGCTGTTCGTACATTATATTTTGCAACAATAATGCTGATTTTGGATAATTTCCTAACAAAGGCATCGATTTCGGACTGAAAATGCCTCTGATGCGCCAATAATCGAAATTCCATATCAAATAAATGTATAAAATCACCAAAAATGAAGCCAATAAAATCAATGGAAATAACATTCTTAAACTTTGCAAGTAACTATAACAAATGATTTTATTACTTGTTCACTGTTGCTTTTCAGCTGCCCCTCTCTCTTGCTTTCTGTTGCTCTTTTGTTTAAGAGATTAGAGATTATAGTTTAAAGTTCGTAACAGATGAGACTGAGAATTTTACTTGAAAATACAAAATATAAATGGAAATGATCAGATTAATACAATTGAAACATTGTAGCCACAATCAATGTATCTCGAAATTGATAAGATATGAATGGCAATTTGCGTTCATTCAATACATTTTTCTCGATTCGTGTAGCTTTATTTTCTTTTCGAACAATAGTAGTATCATTCAATCATATTCTTTATCAACACGATAATAATAGTAATCAAATCAATTAGCAACTAATGAACGCTGAACAGGACGCAAACTAAAATTGATTCGATTGAATTTCTTCTTCTTCTTATTCTTCTTCTTCTTCTTCTTCTTCTTCTTCTTCTTATTCTTCTTCTTCTTCTTCTTCTTCTTCTTCTTCTTCTTCTTCTTCTTCTTCTTCTTCTTCTTCTTCTTCTTCTTCTTCTTCTTCTTCTTCTTCTTCTTCTTCTTCTT
>GL501490.1:759770-795173 GCA_000149185.1 Mayetiola destructor
CCTACAGACGATGACTCTTTTCAGCTTCACTCGGGATCATAGTTGCGAATTGAAACTAATGATTATCCATTCTCGCTTTATTCAATGGGTAAGTAATAATAATTATAATTAATGAAATTTGATATTACACATCTTAATAATTATTATTTTTAAAACTCAAAACCTTCCATTGGTTTTCCTATCATTTTTTTTTAATAATCTCTAAATCAAATCGATACAGTTATGTTTAAATATTTTCAAATCAAAGAATTCAGCTCTTTAGATTTCAATTGTATTTTCCGATGAGAACTTTTGATTTGATGAAATGCTGCTGTTCATTGTTCACTTAGTCCGGCATTTGCAAAAAAAGCGCACATTTGATATGTATGCTCAAATTCTTCGCGAAAAACTCCATTTATTTTTTTTTTTAAATTGATGTGAACTGGTAACCTGTCTCTACTGCATCAACCCATAAAAATGGAATTTTTTCGAACTGCAAACTGTGATTTATTGTAAGATTATATTGTCGAAGCGTTTGAATAATACATAAAATAAATTGAATTGACCCAAGTATTTTTAATTGTATTATTTTTGCATCGATAATAATAATAATGATCAAGTGATTAATGTTATTTCGATTTGAAGAATACTTTTAACAAAGACACTTTTTTCTTTTTTCAATCAAGTGACCTGTCAAATTATATGTACATAGAAGAACTAAATTTACCACATTAATCTAATAAATCAAGTTAGACGAACGTTAATTTATCGCTTCGAATGATTTGTCAAAATGTTAAAATGTTAAAATGTGTTTAATACATTCGGTTCTTAATTCTTTATAAAAATGTGTTACATTCCCATTTAAAATTCGAACAAAACAAATGGATTTTTGTGATTTAATTTCGGAATTAAATAAAAATGAATTGTGATTCTGTACATATATGTGATGGGCCAACGGATAAACGTAACCATTTTCCTCGGCATGATGGAGCTGCCAATGCACTCCAACGTGTATTACGTCCCGGTAAACCTTCACCTCTACAGCGAAATTTTGGTGAATCGTCATGTATTGATGAATTGTCCGTTATTTCTTCGGGTTCTGTATCTTTTTGTAATGCCTCCAAATCACATCTTATTGTCACACGATCACCTATTGTATAAAAACATTTCATTTTATTATTATTATTATTATTATTCAAATCGAAATTTAGATTCGTTTCGGCGAGATCACCTTCAGCAAGTTTATTATATATGGATAGTTTATGACAAGCTTTGGTTGCTTTTGTCACCTCAAATTCCACACAATATCTGAAAAAAAGATAATATCGAAATTATTATAAAATATGAATATGAATATATTATAATAATAATGTGTATTTTGAACATTTGTTTGATCCGAAGCGAAGACGACCATAATTTTAGCACCCAATGTAAGATTCCAAGAAATTTTCGAAATTTATTTGGTAATTTATTTATCAAAGACAATAGCTATCAATAACTATCGAATTACAACCTAACATTGGTGCATACGAAAAGCTTGTTCTATTGTTTGTATACCAGAATTTTGATTACATTTACATAATTCAGAGTTCATAAAATTGAGCCGGGGCAAGATAATATAAATTTTGCTGTAATAACAAGTTTGCACATGTCGCCTTTTTGGCGGAGGAATGGCTTTGATTAAATATTAATTTTCAATACTTCCTATGCCAAACATCCGAAATTTGATGGATGCAAAGGCCTGCAGGTTTGAGAAGAATAATTTTATGAAATGAAATATATCCCGATACTGGATAAGGATCCGATTAATATGTATGCAAAACGGTGAACAGACATGAATTTCGTTTATACAGTACATATTACATATGTAATACGTAATACTATATAAAACTTACAATAAAATGAGTTTATAACTTTTGACTAGGTCGCTATCGTTCGAAAACAAAATAAATATTATTGTTCAGACAGCCAATTACGTTTTTACTTCTGGCAATTTGAAATTAGTTTGCAACTAATTAAACTTAAATTGGTCATCCATTGACATTGTATTAAATCGCTCAAACAATTTGGATAAATATTTAACGGCTTCATTCAATAGTTTCTAATAACAATAAACGGGCTCTGTATTTATAACATTCATTACAATAAAAGTAATCAATAAAAGGATTTTCTGTTGTGCTCTGAGGAAATTTAATATATCAATTGACTTTATTCGGAACTCGGAACACCTGTTTCTAAAAACTTGAACATTGAACATTAAAAATTAAACATTTTTGATTTTGTTCAAGTCTTTTAATATTTTTGATTGAATTTATCGAATTTCCTCGAAATTATTTATATTCAATTTCATGTTTAATCCATCTGGCTGCTCAATATATATATATATATATAAATGGTATAAAGTTTGAAGAACGGAAGATGAAAAATTGAAATCTCACTGAATTATTCGAGGACTCATTGTTTTGTTTATTTTTCTCATGGGAAAGTTATGTCGATCTCGGATGCCATTGTCGATCTATTTAATAATAATAATCGCAAATTTTCGATTTTTTTTTCGTTTTTCTACTGACTTTATCTCAAAAATATTTCAATACCCCGAAAGGAAAAAGAATAGATTTCAATTGATTGCTCCAAACAGCGAACTAACTATTCTTTTCTCCATTAAGTTCACTCACTCATCCGAACTTAATGTTTAATTTTGTTTCAGTTTGTTTGTTTGTACCGTGAAAAATTTAGCAATGCCATGACTGAAACTTGAGTATCAAGAACAAAGAAAATTTTCATACGTGAGATAGCAGTTGAAAAAGCGAAAACTCAATTGCTACAGATGCTTTATCAAAAAAGTTTCTAACCAAGATATCGAACATGGGCCCATATACACATTTATACTATATATATATAAATTGCACCATCTGCTTGAAGCGACAAAATTCGTTTTTTTGTTTGTTTTATTCTTTTCGTTTTAATTGCTTTTGAGCGAAATACTGAAAACTAGAAACTGGAAACTTGAAACTTATATTGTTATGAGATTTGAATTGATATCGACTTTTCGAGAAAGTGTTCTGGTCGAGTTTCACCATTCGATTTCGGTTGATGCTTGACCGGTTTCGAATAAAATAAATGATTACAAATTCCCATGAACAAAGTCAAGATAACAACTACAAATAAAACTATGCGAAAAGTTATCATAAAACAGAAAAGGGCTCTCAATTCTGCGGAATCCATTCTTGGAATTTTATATTGTACTAAACATGAGGATATTAGTTCAACACATGATACTCAATACTCGAATCCCAAAGTAACACGAAAGCGATAAGCGATTCGGCATGTATCTGGTGCAATTCTGGTTTGCGCTCATTTTTTTTGGATTGTGTTTAAGTTATGTTCGCATTTGCCGCTGCAACTTTGTTCAAAGATCCGTACCGAATCAAGACTTTACATTTCGCTTTGGGATGCATTCTTGGTTGAATTCCTGCTTTGAGATATTTAAATGATGCGTCCGAAATTGTTAAACTTTCGCGTTGGAACTTTGAGCAGAAACCACATTTTTTCATTTACTTTAAATGCTCAAATCGATACGGTTCTAGAGTGTTTGTTATTTATTCTGAGCGCCCGAAGTTATGTTATATTTTTTTATTATTTTTTAAATCTGTTATGAATAGAATTTGTCTAAGCTATTTTCATCGAATCATTATAATAATAATAATAAATAATAATTGGTATTCGAGTCTTTTCCCCATATTAAAAATTCTTATTCTTCAATTTTCAAGTCGACGCTGAAATGAGAATAATTCTAATTAGAATTCAAGTCAAACATACAAAAACAGGATCGATCCAGCAATGGGCTTGCGATTAAGTGAGAATAGCACAGGTCAGATATATTTAATCAATATTATCAAGAAGAACATATAATGAATCACTCCGCCTGTTTAAACATTCGTGGTTTGATTCTTGCAATATTTGTGCGCGATGTGATGACATTATGACTCGAAATGTTAATTATTATTTATGTGAGCAGTGAAAAACCACCATATCCAGATCTAAATATTTATTTTGAAGACATTCAACCCAAGCGACAAAGCAAATACAAAAATCCCCAATAAATGCGTCTCAACAAAAGAATCAATTTGAATCGATTCCATTGTGGCGATCGCTTAGAATTTTGAAAGAAATTATAATCCACGTGTTTCATACACCGGAATATTATAATTTATTTATTTATTGACACATAAATAAAGTAGTGTCAAGTCGCATATAAAATAATAATATGTTTATCAATAGTTTTGTGAGACAAAAATAAAAGTGATACATTCAGCGTACAAGTTCATTATCATATTCTATAAAATAGCGTAATAAGTAATGAGCTTAAGTTGCTTTTAAACCACAAATTTGTAATAATATTACAATTTGAAATGAGCCATGTTGAGTGTGTGTGTGTGTGCATAATGTTGACTCCAGTGTCTAGTGTCTAGCACATGTTAACTATAATATTCCATAAATAAAGAGACGTACTTATATTGGTTCATTTATCTGCCACACACCAATTCTATTCTCAATGTTGACTAAGTCAATTTGATTCACAATTTTAACATATAAAAGAATTGTGTACAATGTTCTTTATGTCATTCGTCAGTTTAACTCGAAGCAAGTGTAATCGACCAGATAGATTTATCTCTTTACGATACAAAAGAAAAAAAATCTGTAATAGTCGTTGAACAAAAGATTTTATGGGATTTCATTGAAAAATTTGAAAAAGAGTCAAACAAAATGTATACGAAAATTTTAATTGTTTTTGTTTTTGTTGTTGTTTCAATGTTAAGTCTTTTGACTTTGGGTGAACCAATTCTTGGATTATTTAGTTCGCCATATAGTTCATCTGGCAGTGGATCATATCGAGGAAGAAGTTATAATGATATTGCTAGGGTAATAAACCCAAGTCCTTATGCATTTCCACGACAAGGACCATATCCAGCACAACCCTTCTGGACATATACCGGATAAATATCAGCGAATGGAGATTTTCTATGGATTTTTTTGTTTGACATATAATTTTCACAACTGTTTATTTATTGAGCAAATAATAATGCCAAAATACAATTTGAATTATAATAAAGACAAATTGTGAGAGAAATTTGGAATTTTTTTTTTTGTTTTCATAGTGAAACCGGCGAGTAATGAGCAATGAGCAGTCAATGATAATACAATGTGTCATATAACTGAAAGTCTCTATTGAAAAAAAGATGTCAAAATATTTAATAGTTTACAGAGAATGTGTGAAAAAAATTGATGGGTATTCGAATAATAATTACAGTATTTAGTATTGAGTAATCGATGATCAAACAAGTTTTAGCTACGATCACAACATTCCGCACGTTAGTTGTTTTGGGCGGGCGATCATGGACTGCTACTGAAAATATTTGTAGTTTGCCGCCATTCAATATTTTCTATCCGAAAAAATTTCAACAATTCTTGATTTAAAGATTTCAGTATCCAACATTCTGTATTCGGTATTCTGTAATATGCTCTCAACTTAAGTAGTCATGTATGATTTGTTAGATTTATCGTTCAACTGGGTAATGGGCTCATGTACAACGAAAATTTGATTACAGTTTAAAGTTTCAAGTGATTGTTGATCGCTTCAAAATATTATTAAATTTAACAAACGTCTTGCATGACGATAATAATAAATTTTTTTTTTTGACCATTCACTTTTATGTTGAACATTAAATTTTTTGGCCACAACATATTGAAAATTGAAATATTTTTCGTTTACGCAAACACACAATCGACGTGTAGCAGTTGAGCATAGATCATAGAAACATTCAATTTTATGCATTCAGTTGAAAGAGTTCAATGTTTCGATAAATTTATGCGACGAATATTATGCGACACGATATTTCCATCTAAGTAAGTAATTTCGGACAAACCATTGATGAACAAATACACTGAATATTAAATATGCTCCAATCCTTGCCAGTCGCTCGATGTGAATTAGTTGCATTACAAGTGCAAAATAATTGTTGAAATATATTAGCACAGAAATCGCAAAAAAAAAAATTATAAATAATGAATTTTATTAACTTGAACACAAAAAAAAACGTTCTCCTTTCGTTCGATCACTTCAAGCACTTTTTTTTTTTTTTTCGTTCACGGACTATTTAGTCAACACCTTTTCACGAATGAATCAATAATGATCGATTGGAATAGAATCGGTTTATTGCCATATAATTATTATCTGAATATTCAACACGTCACTATTGTCATCTCAAACTGGAGAATCAACAAATCAACACTTTTTCGAAAATTATTTTTTTTTTTTTTCTTTTTTAAATTGTTCGAATTGACCCCGTTCGATGTTCACCTTGCATTCGGTCAATTTTACGCACGTTTGCTTTACTGGAGATATTATTCCAATCATAAATGTAATTGGATTAAGTAAGTTGTTTGAAGTTTGAATAGAATCATTGGTTTTTAATTGGCTCCTCGGCTATTGGCTGCTCAGTTGTTATTGAATCGACAATTCAATTTTAAATGGATATTGAATTTTCGAATTAAATTCGAGAATTGTATTTGTGCTGAACTTATATTCACATGAAAAAATACGTTTTTCATTTTGTTTACATTTGCAGCGTTAGTAAGATGCTTCGGATAGCTTCGAAACCATTTCGAATTGGTATTTTTCGGATGAATTGAACTAGTTTTCGGAAATGTTTGGTTCTTTTGTGGGAAAATTTAGTGAGGTCAACCATAGCGTTGAAGTGGCACTGTTGCACATTTCAGTGCAATCTTTTACTAAATATCACTGCAAAATAAAGATTTGCCGTTGCATCCGATCATTTCATTTGAACATGATTAGACATCAAGCATTGGTTGAATACATGCACTTATTGGAATGTTGCTTGTTGCCCAAGGCTCCCTCATTGTTTGAAGTTTGAAATTCGAATAAGAATTCATCAAAAAATGCCCAACCGAAAGACAAACGATGATTGCAAACTTTGATTTTACTCAAATATGGAAAACAGAATACGTTTCGACGATCAGAATGCAGATTATTTTCCTTATATTCATTGAAAGAATGGTTTTCACTTTTATTTAATTTCCCTGTAGCAAAAAACTCGCAACTTTTCGTTAATCTATTTCATGTGTACTATTTAAAAAAAAAAAGTGCAATCAAAGAACAAGCTCCAAAAAACATTTGCACGTGATTCAGACTTTTTCTTTAAATTATCGATTTAAAGAAATTTTTCGTGGAAATGGAGCATTACCCTGAATTGGCATCGACATATTCCACATCCAATCATCGCTTCGATGAATTCAAAGTGAAAACCAATTACGAAATTCCCAGAAAACATCAGCCAGTTTATCGCAATTCAGTTAAATAATTTCAAACCCTTGAATGTTTGTATACTTCAGGCGTATTGTACATTTTTGCCCCCAATATGAAACTAACAGAAAGACAACTGTTCATGTGCATGGTATCAATCGATTATCGTTACGTTTAATATTTGTGTTGGATGTTGAATGAATGCAATCATTACGATAATAATAATTCTATTGACGAACTGAACAAAGAATTATTATTGTTTGAAGGAAGAATATGAAGAATGAATATCTCATCAGATTGAAATAAAAATTTATTTGATGCTCAATCAACAATAATAATAATAAATTTTGTAGCATTTTTCATGACACTTTTATTCAGCGTTGTCATTTGTACACTTAACGTCAATTCGAACAAGTGCTTAAAACGAGGAATTCCCATCACTTCAATTGAATTTATGAAATATTTATTTATGAAATGAAATGGCTTTCGACATTCGATACATAAATCAGAGTTTTTGTTTTGCATTTCAATCGATATGATTCAGAGTTTTTATAAACAGACGATTCTTAGTATTTTTAAAAGCTACACGACGGAATGATGATTATTATTATGACCAGAGCCTGCATAACTGCAGGCGTTTTTCTGAAGTACTAGAATTATAATAATCAACAATGTTTTCTGATTTGTTCGAATTTTATGCAAATAAACAGATTATAAATTTGCTTGTTTTCATTGAATTTCTAAAAATTGTCCATCATCTAGCTGACTATTGGTTGGCTTGTATGAAAACCATCGAGAATCATCTGATGGAAATTTTGCACATCATAAACTATTTCCGTTCATAACTTTCCAATCTTTTTTCTCAATTTGTGTGTGGGAGCCAATGTATGCCATTGCAAAAATGAAGTAATCGATTGTCATGTACAAAATTCCAACACACTAACATACATTTTGTTCATGTATTCAAAACGATGAAGAGAAAGAAAAAAAATGTCAATTTGAAACTGATATTGATCTTGACTTCAAACTATGTACGTTTTCGATAGCTACCATAAACCTAAAACGATGTCACCGGAAATGAATATGGAAAATGTTGTAATGAAACAACATTCATACCGTTTTGACAATGTCGCTGAATTGAATTCCGAATTTCAATGCGAATATGTAACACAAAAATTGAATTGAATTTGCATAAATCATTTCTGACGATGTGTTTATCAATTTTCTCGTATCTATTTTACTATTTATGCGGAGAGAGAGAGAGAGAGAGAGAGAGTGAGATAGATGAAAAGTTACATTGGCATTCATCGAATAGCGCACAACTAGAACAATAATAATAATGAAAATTAACTGCTCATCAATGCACGCCAATATTTTTAGAGAAAATCATCATGCTGAAATCTAGTCGCGTGCCGATTGCCCATTGTTATTTAATTGCTCAAATGTTTTCAGTTTTAGTGAACGAATCCGTTTGTTGTCTAATGCTTTAGCTTCTTCATAATAATCAGTATATTATGGAACTATTCGAATCTAGCAATTCTAGAACGTCCGCGTCAATAGATTATTATTTAATTTCAAAAACTTTTTTTTTCATGGCACCAGTGTGTTGAACTGCATGAATCGCAAGATTAAATCTGGCTCAATGCGCTTTTTATTTTTTATTGAATGCGTTCAGAAGTCGAACGGGCAGAGAAGGTGTTTCAATATTTTGTCGCTTTATCAAAATATATGTAATTTATTTTCGTTATTTTTTATTGATATATATTATTATTACCATTTTATTTGTGTTCAACCAACTATATTTGTACGATGCGATTTCCCTTTCATATAACGCTGCATGATTTCGCTTTTATTTTAATTTTAATAACAAATCATTTTTTGTTTTGAATATATTCGATATTATCAGCCATTCGTCGAATAGATTGCCAGTATAAATTACAAGTCGCCTCACAATAGTATGGCCAGTTAATGTTGAACTGTTCACTGAATACATCAATTTTAAGATTCAAAGTGGTAAAGTGATAAATGCGAAAAACTTTTTCATTCAACATTCATACAAAACTTTTCGCATTTAAAACAATGAGACTGTGCAAAATGCTGCTATTATTTCTAAACTCTTGGATTATTATGGCCGGTGTATTTGGTGATGGTGAATTTAATAATGACGTTGAGATAATAACGGGTAAAGAAATGCAACAACAACATCCATTAGATGCTAAATTTGCTGATCATTCATCGTTTCCCAACGATATTTATGGTCCACCCGTAAGTGTAAATGTGCTAAATATAAATTTTCTATTCATTTTTTCCGTGTGTAACATTGAGGAATAAAATTTGATATTCAATGAATGTTATTCATAACAGCCACCAGAGCCTACATGGAAAGCATGGGCAATGCTGTGGGCAGGCGAAGGAGATGGAAAATTTGGTGAAGTAAGTTTTCGTCAAATAAGTCCGGTTAATCCGTTACTTGTCAATATAAATGCAACTGGTTTACCAAACGGTAAACATGCTGTACATATTCATACGTTTGGCGATATGAGAGACGGATGCAAATCGACCGGTTCTCATGTTCGTGGTATTTTGGTAAGAAACATGTTATAATGTGATTAACATTTGATAAATTTATTCCATCATTGAAAATTTTTTTTCTTCTGTTTTTCGTGGAAAAAACAACAACAACAACTCTAGATTGGAAATATTGATGTTCCAGAATCTGGGATGTTGGATCTATCGTTTTACAGTTCACACATTCAATTGTTTGGCCATCGTGGAATACTTGGACGTTCAATTGTAATCCATGAAAAACCAATCGAATTCACTCGTAGCCCCGATATTTATGGAGTTCCGATCGCAACGCAAGCAATACAACCGGTATCATATCAAACAGAAGAGATGGCCGTTGGTAATATTATCGCGTGTGGAATCATTACCATTGTTGATAACAAACAATAGTGATTTATCGCGAATGGAATTGATTTGGATTTTTCATACATTTGAAATCGGAAATCATTGCAATCTATTTTGTATTTTTAATTATTTTTTTTTCTACTTTTTGAAATGAGTCATTCAAGCAATTTTTCATAAATCTTATTCAGTGTAAATTTATGGAAATTATTTCGAAAATCTTTGATTCTGTATTATATTTTGTATTTAAACTATTCTATGTCGAATACCAGCCAAAAAAATTCATTTGCATTTCAGTACACACGATATTGTCTATTTTATGTATTTTTTCAGTTCATACAGGTCGAGGTTATGCTATGCCAGAAAGGGAGAGAGCGAGAGAGAGATAGATAGATAGATAGATAGATAGGTTCGGATTAAATCAAAGATTGTAATCATCATTCAGAGTATCGATGGGAAGTTCAAAGGCAAAATCATTATTATTTCATAAAAATCTCAACTGAATAGTTTTCCGGCATTGACAAAAATACCAAAAATCTTTAGCCGATCTTCAGACTCAGTTGTACATAATAATATAAATTGAGCATAGATAGGCGAATCCACCTTCAATTAATATCCATTACGTTGAATGTTTTCTTGTATTGAAATATTGCAATAAATTTAAATTGTGTATAATGGTCTGTTGTTCTGTCGAGCTTGAAGTCTCAATCGGATTATTATTATTATTAACATTTTCAAGTATACCAGAGTCGGTTGATATTGGTTTGGTTGTTGTGGTTAATTATTTCTGAAATTGTTTTTTTTTTTCAAACATTTATGATTTCTCGTTTCAATAAAACCGCTCCTGTATTAATGGATTATGTGATTATCAGTTGTCAGCTTTGGTGTACCGCAATCAAATGAAGCTGTTCATTTGAATTGTTCCAATTTGTAATACTTCAGACTCAGCGTTTTTGTGTTAAAACAATGTTAAATCAACCAATGAAAAATAATCATTTTCATTTATCATTTATCATAAGCCTGATAAGCGTTGCTTATGGATGAGCCGGTACAAATCGGGATGAAAGTCTTCAAAGCCATCCAAATAGCTGGCTAATTATTTGCCTAACTTTAGCCTAAATGAGATCCATTTTCTATGGAATTGATTAATGCCTAAGTGATGTCATAAACAGTAAACAAAAACGAATTCATATCATAATAATAATAATCAACGGTCCCATTCAATCAAATAAAAGGTTTGTAATGCAACGCACAACCAAACATAGAATCTTGCAATGATATTATTTGTCTTGACCAAAACTTTTCTTTGATTGTATTCGTTTTGATTTTGTTTGTTTTATAGTTTGCAATTTCACTAGTTGTCTGATATGCTGTATATTGTTATTGCGATTCATTTGGAAAAGATTTTCCATTCCATTTCAGATGTGAAACGTACAACGTACACAATGAAACAGCATTCAACTTGTATTCAAGCTGCAATAAAGTGCTTTCAATAGCCGAACAGGAGAAAGCAATCTATTTTATGTGAATCGTATGTTTTTCAATAGCATTTTCGTACATCATCAGCCAATTTTCTTCACAAGAATATTATGATTTGTTTTTGTTTTTTTTTTTACTTTTATTATTTCGATATGAGCAAAATGTATCGAATCCTCTTTACGGCCAAAATTCAAGCGTGAAAAGTCCATTTGCTTTCATTACTGGCACAAAGAATAGAATCACATAATATCCCCGCTAGGAAATTAGAGGAATATCACAACGAAAATTGCAAAATGTAAGTTTTTCAATCTCAAAGAGTTTCTTGCATCTTGCAATCATTTAGTCCATTATTTTCCTGTGGGAAAAATCATTCCCTTGACGATCACGAAGGATTAAGTCGTCCTAAAAACAAATTCATATCATTCGTTCACTTACTCATGGTCACGATTGTGTTTAAAGTTATCTCTATATCTTAATCGCAAATTTCTTCTGATGTCGATTGTATCATTTGCATGCCGACTTTTTGAAAGTGTCGATGGCAACAGCAAAGCCATTTCTGAAACAAAAAGAAAATGTGAAATTGAAATCGATTAATTATTTATTTATTGATAAACTCAATCACATGCTTAAAAGTATTATGCAAAACGAAAGAATTGTCCATAAAATTAGAGAAGTTTTCATGCAAATGGAAATTGTTCCCACTGTGTCCATTCAAACAGCTAAATGTACACAAAGATGAAGATAAACTTCTGTTTGGAGTAACCTTATTTTTGACTTGAATCAAATACTTGAAGAAAATATCACAATTTCAGCCGAATGTGATTCCGTTTCATTTTTCAAGTCAATTTGGTGCGGTTTGTTCGGAACGAAAAAGTTATCAAATAAAACGTTTGTTAGTATGAAAATTGCCATTTTTTTTTTTTGCATTTTGTTCCGTTTTTCATTGTCTGTATAATTTCAAAATGAGGCATCAGAACGGAAAAATCAATTTGTCTTTGGTTAAAGTTTTTTAATATAGATTTTCCGGAAAGGAAAAAGTTATGCCATAAACGGATTCAATTACAATCATTCGGGGTATCGTACGAATTTTTCCAAAGAGGAAAGTGAAATTAGGAAAGCCAAGAGAATTATAATAATAATAAAATGATGTGATTTCTCTGATTTTTACAGCATCGATGTACATTTAGTTCACTTCAATCATTCCAAACTAAATCACAAAAAGATTTCTTCAAAATTCTGTCATTCTGAAATAATATTCGTGATTTTTCGAAAAATCTGAACTTATTTTTTGATAAATTTTTTCAAACCAAAAAATCAATATTCCAATTAAACGAGCCGATTCTCATTGATGGATCATTTTTCAAACGAAAATCGAGCAATGAAACTGGTTCATTGAAGTGGAAAATTGGATGTACTATATGAACAAATGGTTCACAGAATAATGAGAAAAAAAATTATAATTTAATTTCGATAAAAATTGCTCTGTCATAACACTGCCTATGAGCGATGAGTATATACAAGAGATGCCTGCAGTCAAAATGTACATAATGAAAATGCATTATTAACTATGCACACCGATGTTGGAATTTCAGTGTAATTGAATTCGGGGAAAATCCGTGTATTAAACAATAAAATTCAATTTTCAATTCTAGAAGGATATTATGTATTTGTCTAGAGTGATTGTAGGTCGTCGACATCGTTGACAGTATTAATAAATATTGATAATGATAAATAATAATTACTATTATTGAAATGTTTTCTCATTCCATAATAATGTAAACAGTATGCATCGATAGCTCCATTCTTAGCACCTAACTTTGTCTACATATACAAATTCATAAGCTCTAAATAAATAAAATTCCATGATATTACGAATGGAACCATTCATTACGAATCAAACGAGTAAATTTGCAACAAAGTGCATATTCATAGTTTTCAGTAAATAAACTATGCGACAGCAATTCAATATCATTTGCATAAACTATGAACTAATTATTTTCTGTTCAGATTATTGGAATCATTTGCTGTTTGCTGTATTTATCACATTAGAAACACAATGCACACAAACGAGCAAAAGATTGATGATTATAATATGTATTATTGTTATGAACTAATCATTGTTTTACGAGATTTTGATTCTCAAAATTATTCATGAATTCATTCATTATCATTATCGAATCGCATAGATTGTTCAGTTTGATTAACGGTCATGTCGTACAATGTTTAACGTACACTTGTATTTGTATTATGTAATTGTGCTATGTGTCACTCTCAAAACTTCAAAGTGGAAAAATAAACGCATTTCCTGTGTTCTTTGAACACTGTTAGACAAATTTTTTGTTAAAACAAAATGTGATTTTCGAAAATTCGATAGAAACCCACGATTTAAGTGGACCCTAGGCATGGATTACTTGAGAAAATGCAGGCTGCTCGTTGAACAAATTTCATTATCTTTTAATGGTTCATTCATATGAGAGGTGTTGAAAAATATGCTTGTATTATAAGCATATCCAAATTATTCTTAATTGATGACTGTCAATAGTTGGCTATATAAATTGTATCAAAAAACTTATTCAAAATCATTTGAATAAAAAAAAACAGTTCAGTTTTTGTTTCTCCTTCCAAATCATTTGATTCAATACTCTGTTCTCTTTTTTACCATCGGAATGGTTGGCATATAGGATACATCGTGAATTGTACATCCTTCATTGCATTCCACCATGTTCCAGTGGATTAGCGATAATATTTTCCATTACAATCCATCAAAGAGAATTTTATTCATCCTTTGGATCATAATTATAATTCATTTAACTTTATGTTCAGTATTCAGTTCGTCAGTTTACAGTATTTGATGATGAAACATCAAAATCACATAATGGATGAGAACAGCACTTGAAGTGTTGTTAAACGAATTCGAGCGGAAAACAGTTTGCTATTTATGAAAATGAACATTATACGTACAGTTCAAAAGGAACGTTTTTACGCAAATAAATATCTCACACAGAGTTGGCCTTTGAACTGATGATTTAGACATAATCTAAGCATACAAACCGAGAGAAGTTAAAGATGTTTTCATCAGAGATATTCATATTTGAAATGTGCTCTTCAATATGTCTGAAAATGAGTTCGTTGTCAAAGTCATTACGCTACAGTGCTTCGAATGACTGCAATGAAACATTTAACATTTTTATGATAAATCCATGAGCGAGAGAGAGAGAGACTTTCGGAATGCAAATACAATGACAAATTGTTAGATGTGCTCAAATTTACTCAACAAACGATTACTAATAATGAATGTTGTAGCGGAGGCATAGATTATCATCACGTCTATGTCAAATATTGGTTGAAAGCTGACAGAGCTTAATGTTTGCTCGATTTATGAACTTTTTGAGCTTTTCAACAGCCACATACATATGCGCGATATGTATCAAAATCAACGATTTAAGATTAAGGCGAATTTGTTGCTTTGTTGTGATAAATTTATTTCGGCAACAAGAGTGACCATAAAAAATAATCATCCGTTATGATTATTGAGCCATGAATCTCAGACCCGAAATGTCCAACGCCACTGTATATGACTAATATGATTCATTTTTTGTTCCGAAAAAATTCTTATTTCACGATTGATATACATCTATTTCATGATATTTGTCTTCTTTTGATGCGGACATTTATTTTCAGAGCATAAGACATGAGGCGTCACATCGACCCATTGAGGTCTTTGTCTGATTAACCTTTGCTCCTGGAAGTGAATGGAAAAACCATTTGTTCTATCTTTTGATCAAAAAATTCGCAAATAATGTGGTAATATAAATTTGAGCTGCAAGAACAAAGACTGCAACTCATCGGTATACTTGAGATTATTTGTTTGTGGCAAATATGTAGCAAATCCCATAAACATCTTCAAAAGGTTCTTTTTTAATTCCATTGTGATTTCTCTCATTTTATTGCCACAAATTAACAGTAAGTAACCCGCACTATACCATTCACTCAATTCCAAATGAATAGCTGTATAATTGTTCAATAAGAAAGTGGCATAACGTTCATCGGTTCTGCGAATAAAAGCAAGACTATTTGTAATTGCTTGAGTTTTGTGAAGCTTTCATTCAGTTACAAATACATTGAAATACATATTGAGGAAAAGTATGTGAAAAACATGTGCAATAAATGACTCTATCATACATAGTAAATAGGACCTTTTAAACTGGAACATGTAAGCAGTAAGCACCCAATTTGAAGAGCACATAGCACATATGGTGGTTGAAAATACTATTGTATATATAGCGAATGAAATGTATCAATTTTCAAAAGATAAACTGAGCATATTTTGCTCACGCTACATGTTATTTGAATGTGTTGGCCCTAATTATCATTATCATTAAATGGATTTCGTTCCCGTTTGGAAATCTACATTCAATTCTCACTCCCACTGACAATCCATAATTCGTCACGTAATTTGTATTTCTGCTTCCGTTTTGCCATAATTCCTCCACCTAATGCGTCGGAACCATATTTTTTCTTTTTGATGCATTCAGCCATTGCTGTCTGCTTTTGTGATATGTAGCTAGGTGATTTTGAATATTATGTGTGCTTGACTTATATATTATATAATATTAGAATCGGTAGCCCAAAGCCAATGAAAAGAACAATGCTCATATTCGGACTCACTCATCAAATTAAATTTCACCTAAATTATATATTAAAATGGACCATGACACAAAAATATGCTCGTTATAATTTTTTATAAATTTAAATATTTAAAATATCTAATCTTCGGTTGCTGCAAGGCTAATTCCATTCGAAACAATGAAAACGACCTTCGCGAAATGTATATAACGATTTGGCCGACGAAATAATAGGGAGCTCCTCAAAAATAGGGGCCACCGAAATCTGGGAATTGGTTATATCTCTCCAATTCGTTATTTGCAATATCTTCTGAAAAATTTGAAAAGAAAAAAATGCTCTCAAAATGCTGGTAATTATGCAGTCTATGTTTCAATTCGGAAATAGGTGCATTTTTTCTGAAATTAATTACATTCTGTCTGAAAAACGCTATCATTCCATAGGCATTTAATTTGGTTTTTTCTTTGTAGAATTTCGGGCAAATTTGACATAACGCAGACTGTTCCATTTTCAGTAACGAGGCCAATTAGTCGTAACATAAATGCATTTAAAACCATCCAAAAAATATTAATCTTTTTCCATTTGATTCAATATAAAAATTTGAATATTTTAATCAAAATTGCACAATGGATATGAATCGAAAGGAAGGATACCGTTTCATTCATGTTTTCATGAAAATAAAAGCATATGAGCTTAAAAAAGCAATTTTTGCCAGATTTTCATATTAAAAGCAGAGATAGCATGAACATTCACTTATGAATTTAATGAGAATGCTTGAGCCCGTAGCGTTTGTAAGTGTTATGTCAAATTGAATGGCAGTCAAAAACACTATTTGCATGAAATTCCTTCCAACAATGAGCCTTGGTTGAAAAGAAATTCATTCAACAAATAATACTGTGTGAATGTTCAGTGTTCATTTGCTATCTCCAGGATAAATAACGAATCCAATATGCCATTAACCATACCTCTGGCCTTTAGTATGTGCAATGTGCAGGTGATTTTATGCTTTATATATGTTTAGATAATAGATTTAGTGCACGGTTCTTTAGAGTAGTTCAGAAAATATAGCACCTGTATACTTTGTATATGGAGCGTTGATGATGAAAACAGACGTTACAAATCCTTTTTAATCCTAGATTTTGTTCATTTTTTGTGATATTTGGAATTTCATAATTTGACGAATCTTTCTTCTTCATCTTTTTTTTTAATTTTAAAAGTTCCGCCATTCACATTGATCGGCGCTTTAACCCTGCGTCATAATAATAATATCATCGCTTTGTGATGCATATATTCATTTACATAATTGAAATCATCAATTTTTTGCACCCTTTTTCAAGAACACATGCAAAATATACATTAAATAGGTTTCTATTCTATTCACGAATATATCGTGTTCGTTACGACTATTTTTTATTAAAACTTTTTAATGAGTTCCAAATGTTTTTCACATCCTTGTCAATATCTGGTGGACAATGCAAATCTTGAACTTTCTAATTCCCTAGGCAGTTTGGTAAAAATGAAAGTTTCATCAAAGCTATCCTTTATTATCCATAGACAAATGAGCAAATAATAAATTTTTTTGCCCATGCATATTGTTTCAATATTCACCTTTAAAATAAAGAATTCAAGATTATTTGTATAGTGCCGTGTTAACGGAGCATCTTTGCTTCTATTTTTCTATATATTAACGTTCAGTATAAGTTTTTTTGTTTGATTGTCATTTTTATAATGCAAAAAATGAAAGCAGATGATTTTCATACGCAGTAAATGTTCACAGTTTGCAGACATATTACTTTTTTTCAGCTCAATGGCTAATAAACGTTCTCAAGACGATTAATATTGCGTTCCCTTTATCTTCGATGTCATTTTATGATATCAGTATCCGAAGTTTTTGAATGAATTGAATTAAAATACACATAAATCGAAGATTTATTGACTGCGCACAAATTTATTTGTTAAATCCGAATTCGGAATGGCGTTAGAGGACAGTCGTTTCATGTATTATATATTTTATACATTGCGGGTGGGTCATTCATGAAAGGCATCCATCCCGAGTGTAATTCACGTTTTACGTTTGAGAACACAGTAAAGTGTCATCCCACTATTATTCGAGCAAATGAAAGTTTTTCATCTCATTTTCGCATTGATGAAATTGTGATTGAGACCCTTCTTACGCCAGGAACATGACGTATGACATTTAAAATAATAGATTTTATTGCATTTACCTCTTAATACACGACGATCACGTTGACCATGACATTTTAAACCCTGACATCCACGTTTTTGAATAAGTGATGGACAATGTTTACCACCATTTTCCTGCACACTTAAAATAGTTCGATTACGTGACATCATTCCAGTGCCGCATGGAATTGAACATTCACTCCAAACTCCCCATTCGCTTACTGTACAATCGATAACTGTGAAAAAAGAAAATAGAGACAGAGAGAAGGATTAAATCCAAATGAATTATTTTGTATATTGAAAACATAAATAAATATAGTTTGTAAGCCGATAAATATAATTTTGTTTCTAATGATACCTAACGATTCGATTCTCGTCCGGAATTTTTTTTCAATTCGATATACCGTCCTGCCCCAACATTAGTTATTAGGTATGTATATAAATAAAAAAAAATCTCATTCCGGAAGCTAATGATACCCATTCCAAGAAACAAAAATAATAAACGTACCACACAATTTAACACAGTATCGGGTTTAACAAAATTAATTGTGTGGTTCAAACCGGAGGAAAAAGTTCGAGCTGCCAGTGTGTTACTGAAGCCAATTTTTCACTTGTAATGGACCACAAGTCAATGTTTTATTTCGGATCCGCCTAAAAAATTTGTTTAGATTTATTTTCTCCTTTTGATTGATTAACCCAAAAGGGGTGTTCCGAGTGCTAGTTCGAACTAGATCGTGGTGCCTACTAATGAATTCAATACGATCTATATCACCCTTTTGGCATATTTTGAATTTGAGATTTGTGGGGCATAAATAATTATTCAAATTTTAACCGAAAGGTTTGCCCTTTCATCCGAAAGAACGTTAATGAGCCATAAATAGCCAGATCAATCTACGATAAGTTTGTCAAGATTTTCGCGCCTCGCACCATCGATATTGTAGAGCATTCATTTATTTTTATACTGAACGGGCCTTTGAACTAAATTTACTTTCATTTTAAGAAATTTTTGATAGGATGTCGTTTGACGCTTGTTGAACTTGTTTGCTTTATTATCCTCAGCAAGCGCTTTGGTACAATATATAACTTCTAAACAGTCAATGTATTAAGACACTTTTCCTTTTCGTCCTTTATCTTTTATCTAATTTAAAGAATTTATCAACATGAAAATGACTAAAATGTCTGCAGTCTAGACAACTATAAATATAAGACTGAATTATTATTATTGCTCATTTTTTGCGCATTTTGAAATAATACTAAAATCAAACAACATCTCACGTCTATTTTGTTGAAGTAATGAATCTCATCATTGTGAAAATATTTATAATGCTCAAAAATGAGGAATTCAATGAGCCACACACACTTTATACTTCAGTTCTTATGCATTTCGCAATTTTTCGGTTTTGAATTCTGAATCATTTTTTTTGATATATTGTATTATTATATTTTACATCGAGGACTTTCCAAAATTTGTGATTCATAATAACTGGCAACATTAATATTTTTTCGAGGAATAATTTAATTTTTGCTTATTCGCCTTTTCTATCGAAGATATTCAATATTCACAGTCATCGCTGTAAAATATCGACAATTTCATTATGTTTTCACTGTAGGATATTTTCGCTTAGCAACAACCAACAGTGTCACAAAATGAAATGAATAAAGCAAAAAAAAAAATGACCACAAAAACTGGTTCTGAATCGATTTACAAGTCAAAGGTAATAAATAAATCGAACGGAAAGAATGAAAATTGAAGATGTTTAAATCAATGGAAAAAAATATTACGAAATGAAATCCATCGATAACTGTTTGTTGCATTTTGAAACCAATGAATTCGCTATCGAATTGATACTGAATACATGGAAAAAGGAATCACTGTCCGATAAGTCAATTTATTATAATTTTCAATTTTAGCTCTTGTTGTAGAGCCCATACTGAGTTTTATTACATTCATTTAAATTTATTCTTTTGCACGAATTTGTCTGAGATGAAAGATAGCGATGGATCGCTTTCAGGATTTCCACTTCTTCGAATGATAAGTTTGCCCCAAAATGTGCACATGATTTCATTCATTGCTACAAATCATTCAGTAGTCTATGGACCCAAACGAAAAAGAACAAACCGAACCAAAATTTGAGATTTGAAATATTTGGACAAGAACTGTTACAATAAAAAAACCCCGAAAAACTCATTTAAAAATATTGCACAGAGGCCTGTATAGTACATTTTTAAGAAGCCATAGTCGATTATTATATGCCGAATAGTATGATAAATCAAGGAAATTCAAAAAAGAAAAAGAAAAAATAACCGGTTTGGATGACTGACTGAAAAAAAATAATAATATCGTCGTTGATTTCACTTTGTGAGTAGCATATATGCCGACCAAAATACGGATAAGAATGCACCGGAATGGTTGCAAATTGGAAATAATATCGTTTGATATTTGTTGTTGTTGACCGATATTGAAAATTTTGAGCACTGCGCAAACCGCATACAGCACGTTTCATTCAATTTCCAGGAATCAGAAAAGAGAAACTCATCTTTGATTCACTTTTTCGAGCAATGAGACTTTAGCACTGTGTTCGTTTCATACACCAAACTTCAGAATGATGTTTTGAAGAGCGCACGAGTTTGCTCAAATTGTGTTACATCTTTTTGTCCTCTGACTTTGATATGCATGCAAATTTATTTTCCATTCTTCCGGAAATAAAACTTTAGTCACCATTTGAATGGCAATTTCACTCCCATATTTGGATGTTCAGTGGAATCTTAATATATAAATATAATATAGAAATGAAAAAAATATCATCAACGTACTAGCGTAATCGTATTCAGAAAATGTTGATTAGCATGAAGGAAAAGTTTTTTTTTTAATAAAAAAAAACGTCTTCCTTTCAAATGCTCGGATTTGAAGTTTTTCTTTCAGAAAGATTTTACCTGGTTCATTCATCAAACTGAAATTATTTTATCAAATTCAACAAAGCTGTGGGATACTATATTATTTGGAATGTTCAGCGAAGGTAAAGGAAACCGAAACGAATGAAATTCGGCACGGTCGGCTGGTAAACATGCTTCGGAATGCAAGCAATAAGTAGTACCACAACGATTTTTAATACTTGACATTAATCATTCCACAAACCACAAAGGAGTAATCATGCGGTGAATTCTCCGAACATTTACCGAAAAATTTAAATTTTGAAATTCGGAACGAATTTATACAAAATGAAATCACATTTTTATCTATTATGCTATTTTATACGTTTTTGGAGAAGGATAAATAACGCTATGGACATTTTGAAGTACCCAAAAAAAAAGCCAAAAGACATCATCCATTCGTCCATCTTTCGATACAACATTGATTAGCTCAGTTTCGTAATTTCATGGCAACAAAAACGAAAAATTCGAGTTTTGACTTTGCCTTTCTGGCTCACCGGTGATTGAAGCATTTTTTCGACTCATTCAGGTTAGATTTTTCGATGATTCATGGTCTCATTACCAGCATCATGTTCTACAAGAGCTCTTGACAAAAGTTGAGTGAATTTCAAAAAAAGAAAAATTTGAAAGCAATCAATGAATCAAGTACAATTGCCTAAGCAAATATAGGGGATAAAAGGGATCGCTTTCAAAATGAATATTAAAAAATTGTTTTTGAAATTTGGGTTGATTTGATTTTTTGTTCCATGACTGTTAAAAACGTAGATAAATGAGATGAAATGAAGCCAATTAATTCTTTTTCGACCCTTTTTGATTCGACTACTCAATGATTCAAAGACAAGCACAAAAATAGATTCGTATAATGGTTTTCAAATCATTTTATAGCTATAGCAACGGTAACTGATGGTCGGCTAGCGCAAACCTAATTAATGCCATCTTTGTGGCCTTGCATACACAATATACACTGCACAGGGCAAAAAAATTAGCGTTTTATGGTTGTGATTGCATTGTTTCGCATGCTATATTTTCAAGCGTATGACAAAAAAAAAAGTCTCGAAAGTTTTTTTTTATTTAAATAATGCATATATTGGATAGCATGACGTGAATACAGTATTGTACATTTAATACTAATCCATTGACCTCTCAATCCGCTCATTTCGGAAAGACGACTCGATTAAATTGTTTGTCTGAGTTGAAGCGTTCATCGTCAACATTGCATAACATACGACACATTTGTCGGTTACCACCATTATGAGATATAACCAGAATGGCTCAATGGCATTGCAGCAACTGCTTCGTGTAACGGTAGCCGGGGAAAAAAATGTAAGCCCCAGAAGTGTATTTCTCTCATTTTCCCTAAATCATCTATGAAAATTATATGAGCAACTTCGCAGCAAAATTTGAATTCATTTTATTCTCCTTCTTTTTTTTCCTTCGTAATAACGCTGAAAAAACTGGAACATGTGCACACTTTATGTGATGCAGAAGTAAAATAATGCCTGATGGAACTGTTGAAAACTATGCATTATCAGCATTACAAAATCTCGTTTGTTTTGAAAACAAAGACTCGTATAAAAATGCCGAGGGAACATTCAAGCCATAAAATTGCTTTGAATGTTAAAAACTGATCGGCTTTATAATTTCATTCGAGAAAATTCATAGAAAATATTCTCTTTGAATGAATAACCAAATTTGTTGATCCATTTGCGAACTTATTTTCGGATTTTATCCATCAAATCGTAAATATTTTGAGTATCCGATTTTATTTTTTATATTTTGTCAAACCGTTTTGATTTAGATTCGTCATTCGTATTCTGAATCCTTTAAATCCATTTTCCATATTTAATTTCAAATAAAAATTATCATTATTAACTTAAAATCTTTGTTTGATGTGATGAAGCACTAAACAGGAGTTTGAAAGGAATCATTTTTGCTTGAAAACTCATTATTATTTGCCATTTGCCAGATTTTCCATATTTGCATGCTCATGAGGTGGTTTCACTCACAGTGGTTTTGCTTGTTCGTCTCATCTCTTTGTTCAGTGTGCAATATGACGAATGAGGTTTTCTATTTGATTCTCTTTCCCACAAACTCTCTACTCACAACGTCTGAAGTCTAATATCAAATTGATACTCCAAAGCAAGCAGATTTCTTTGATCAAAATCATAGACTAATTACATTAGGTTTGACCACATTGGCTTCTATAACTTTATCTTTGTATGCTTGGATATTGGACTCTCGGACTGTGGACTATAGTATTATTCACAAATGCAATCCCATCCCTTTTTATTAGCGGTTTAAGCTATCGGATACAGTTATTGGTTGAGCTAATTATACTTACGAAGAATATATGCATATAAAGTATATGTAATGATTTAAACCTCTATCGAATGAACATTGAGCACATCATATCTTGTGAAAATATGTATATTTATACAATGACATGCATTAATGGCTCGGATACTTTGAATAAACTAGAACAACGAGACATATTATTAGTTTTGGCTTGGGCTAAATATCATATTGAATTATAAGATGCGGTAAATCGTATACTATAGCTGCCGTTACTATTTTTAATTGAAATTGAAGAAGAGCTCACTTCCGATTATTTATAATTTTATCTCTCAAATGGCATTTATAATTGGTTTCAGTAGTTTTTCAACGTTGGAAAGGTAAACAGTGGCCGGCTTCGCTGTGCGAATGTGAAATATGCAATGTACATACATGTGCGAATTAAATTGTACAACAATCCTCAGCTCTTCATTTGAAACCTTGAATAAGGATATTTTCATTGAATGTTGAACCGGACCCGATTGTTCGTATATAATGAACCTAATTCTATTTTCAAATATGGCAAAGTTCACGAAACAGATTTCATGCATTGCTTATAAATTTTTGCGTCCTATGGAATGTGAATGTTGATAATTTCGAAGGCACTCCAGGCGAATTGGAAATCAAATTTTTTTTATCGTTCACTTTCAATATCAAATCAGAGAAAATTTTGGATTTTATACGCGACGAAAATAATATAAAATCTTTTCATGTCTCAAATAAAAACGAATAAAAGCGAATGAAATTGTGAAATCGATCGCAAAATTTGCATAATATTTATTCAATCGTTCTACGTGAAGAAAAAAAATGAAATGAATTCTGGCGAATATTTCCCGACATTGAACAAAATAAATAAATTCAATGCAAATAGAAAAAATATGATTATCAATGAAATCAAAAGATTGAGTTGAACACACACACACAGTATATAACAGTTTTCGGGTTAAATTTCATTCATATTGTCATATTTCGATTGTTGTTCAATACCACCTCAACGTAAATATCATCTAGATTTAAACGGAAATCGTTAAACATTGCATTCAAAATCCAAACTTCTGATTGATATATTGGCATTGTATGCTAACATCACGTTAAATCCATTTTTTTATTCAAGATTCCAAATTCCAAATCAAAGTCGTTGAAAATCAAAATACTTTTGTGCTTAATATTGACTTTTGGTATCGATCGATTGACATTCGTTGAATATTTTATCGTCATAAAACGATGATAATATTTTCGTTCCGTTTATGAATAATTTCAATTCATGTTTGTGCATATTTAATGGTTATTTGAATTTAACAGATGGATTCTCAGTAGTAAAAAGCATTCTTGGAATATATTTAAGTTCAGGACGTTGCTGAATATTATAATATCGTGGATGCTTTTATCGCTACTTCAACCATACACATCGTTATCTATTCTACCTCGCACCCGAAGGATAATGATGGGCAATCACAAAAAATGTCAATCGGAAGACTTGTCGATTGTCAGTAATGAATGCGTTCCCTCCTAACCGGGAAACATTGATTTGAATCATTATTATGAAAATATGAATTGAATAAAGAAATAAAAGAAATTCATAAGCAACATGGCCCAAAATACAATGAATTAAACAATATCACATAGAACAATCAACCATCAATTCCGAATTTTCATCAGATTAAAAATGAAAATGAGGAGATCGGAACAACCAAAATTATGTTTATCTTTTCGTATAAATATTTAATTCAATATTGAATGATTACAACGAAGCTTGTACATTATGCAAAATATCGCATGAAGATGTTTCCACTGTAAAATTCGGTCTAAAAATGGTGTGAAAAGCAATATCTTTTGTTGAGCAAGCCGTAACCACAGCAATCGACCATGGTGACAAATCAAATTATTTTTTTTCCCCCCATTTCAATATAATGTCAGCCACCTTTTGATACTCGAGCCAGTCTAATCAATGAATTAGAGGATATTTATCACTCGTTTGTCATTTTTGTCATTCGGTTTTGCTAACAGCGATGGTGTCTACACAACCGCTCATTTTACAATGTATCTATCCACTTTACGATTTGGTTGAATGAAAGTAATATGTATGTACTATATAAAAATATCAAATGGAGCATAGCACTTGAATCTGAGCTGGTGTAATATTTGCACTTGTAAAAGTGTTCATTGTGCTGGATAACATCTCCGATATCAATTTCAAATTGACAGTATACGAAAACCATGAACGAGATAAATTAGTTAGATTCGAATTACAATGCAGGCGAAATTGTTAATGTAGCTTTGGGGGGTGACTGTTTTTTCCCTCTTTGTCATTTTAATTTATGGCACTCAATTGAGTATTGAGTATTAGATTATCCAATTTATAGTCTACAAAGAGAGCATCAAGTTGATGAAAATAATCATGAATGATATTACAATTTATTTAAATCGTCTGATCTTAAACTTAACGTGTACGAAAAGGACTGGGAAGCTTAAAACAAGCAACAATTGACCAAAAAAATAAAGCAAAAATTGAAAGGAATCGATGTATTGATTGTCCAGAGCATGATGTTGATGGTTCGATATTTGCTTCGAAAAATCGAACACAATGGTCCAATGAGTGAAATATATGAATAAATTGTTCGATTCTGAAATTTGTTGTTTGAATGCCGTATACGTTTGAATTTGTCTCAAAACTTTCCGAACATATGTTATTTGAAAACTTGACTTAGATCATTCGGCAAGAACAATGGAATTATTATTATTATTCACTTGATATGATTGTTTTGTGTTCGATATGAAAACATATGTCAATTTACAGATATTGTTCACCATCAGAGACGAAGATAATATTAGTCTAGGAAATACATGTTTGTATTTCGTTTTGTCTCCGAATATAAAACAACATTTGTTCACTGGAAAATATTTGAGTGATAAAAATAAATAAATTCGAATTTGAATTTGAATTTCAGTACGACTGTCTTCGAGCTATGGTACCTATACATATAGTGTGCAAATTTTGAGCTCTCAATAATTCGTTCCAATTATGGGCCCAAAAGTGAAATATATCTCGTTGATAACGAAAATTCGTCGGATGAATTCACAAACGGAATATCTTACATGTTCCAAAGGCTCAATGAAAAGGTCGCAATTCATGCGCAATTTCATTACCGACTAAATAGTTACCCTGCAACAGAGACTAAGGACATGTTAAACAACGCAATTCATGAAAAACTATCGAGTGCCAAAGGCGAAATTGGTTGGAGAGCATTTTTGAAGAAAGAACTACAAAATATTGAGAATATACTGATGAAATCATCCATTTCTGATAAGTCTGTAGCTATAATTATCGTAGATGGAGATACGGTTACACAAGCACAAGTTGGAGATTCATGTATTGTTTCATTTTCTCAAAATCCCAGAACTGAATTACGCATCAAAACTAATAAGTACAAAAAAACAAAACAGACTCGGTGAAGAATTTGACAAAAATGAAGGCACAAATACACTTGGAGATGCTGATGTCACCTATTTACATGACGTTAGGTTCATTGTCATTGGAACAAACGATTTTCGGTCTGTTTATCCTGACACAGTGACACAAATCCTTTCAAAAAATGGAAATGAATTGAGTGATGCTGCACCTGAAATCACCAAAGTAATTAAGATTGATAATGATGAGGCGAACAATGGGGCATCATTGTTATTGGCTTGGATCCATTCACGGAAATATTGGATCCTGAACCACAATTGGATTTAAATTACTGGCAGCTTAAATTAGCACTCAGAGAAAGAAACAGGAGATAGTCAAAAATGTCCGAAAAAGAAAAACAAATTCGTTGATCCTCAAATTGCGAATTTATTCCTTGAATAAATACTTTCCAAAAATGACCTTTATATTTATTTGTTTCTTATTTTCGAAAAAAGTTATCCGAATAAATTTTCTCTTTTTGACGGACGTAATTTATATTTAATTTAAAATTCACAGACACACACAGACAAGCTGACTCATTTTCTCCGAACGCCAACACCTACTTAACCAGTCTCTGCACAAAAATCCAATTTTTCGTATAGAATATTTTCAGAAAAGGTGCAAATTGTACATTTATATTCGACGAATGACAGTGAAATATTCTATTCAGGAATCTTAATTTCAAAATTCCGGCTCAATGGAAATTCTTGGTTGAGCCTTCCGTAGCTATATCAGAAGTGCACCACTTATATGAAACACACTGTTTATATTCAATAACGAAAAATCTCAATGGAAATTTGAAATGCCAATAACTCAATATAGAATCTAAATAATAGGCCATCCCACATGCTTTATATCAAACTTCATAAGCAAAACATCCCAATTAACTACTAATTTGAAATATTAATGTAATAACTGAATTCACGGTTTCAGCGCGTAAACAATCAAATGTCTTTCGTATTTGTGTGGTGCAACGCTGCCAAAAATTAAATTCCCCAATTTATATAATAATCAGAGATTGAAAGCAAAAACCAACTAATAATCGTAGAAATTCTCAAAATAATTTGATTTATGTGAAAAAAACTTTCAAGCCAAAAATGAATAAATAAAAAATGTTTTTTGTTTTGCCGGCGATGTTAATGAAGACGCATGTCATGAGCTTGAGAAATTGGTAAAAGAAGACAAAGATGAATCCAAGATAATAGATGAAAATTAGGGTCGTCCAATAAATAATAATCCATCTTAATTAGATTGGATTTTGAATGAAAGAAGAGATTCGGTTGCACATAATCATATCTTCTCAAAAAATCATTATATATGAATGCCAATCATTTTTGGTCCTTTCTAACAGTTCATGTTGTTTGTCCATCGCATAAATTTGATTTAAATGGCGCTAATGATGCCCTATCTGAAACATGATATCAATTAATTTTTGGATTAATTGATTCGACCTAAGATCCATTTCATGAACGTTGAACTCCCGTCAGACATGAGACCAATCTGTAAGTTAGACATTTGATTTTTATCGCACATCATGTGAATTTTCCATCGCATATTATTTGGTTTTGTTTTTTTTTCATTTTGTTTGCGTTTCAGTTTTAAAGTAGTGTAAACCGAGAAGTGTTTCCATACTCAGACTCATTAATTTTTAAAGCGATGGGCCTATTTAAAGCAACACTAATTGAAATGTCCATGAAACGAATTAAGCAGCTCAAGTTAAACCCGATTTGACCCTCTGCTATTTTTTGTTAAATATAAATAAACAAACAGTGCTTCCGAATTTTTATATTCACAAATGGTCAAAGAGAAAAGTCATTGAATGGCAGACTTTGCACCAGTTCAAAATGATAAATAACTGAATAAGTAATCCTTTTTGAGCTTGTTGGCTTAACCAGTGTCAGAAAACAACATAACGACAACAATATTTAACTGAAACTCGTTTTTTTTCTCATAGTTCAGCCATTTTCGGAATGTGGTTTACTATGTGGCAATTGTAATCGTCGAGATACATGAAAAGTGAAAAGTTTAATGGATTTCATTATTTAATAGGTATTTTACCGCTAACTATTTTAACAACTACAATAATTCCATAATGAGCTTAATTCAATTTCGAATAGTTACCACAATTGAACAGAAATCCAACCAACAAAATATTTTTTTTACAATAGATTTCATGGATGCTTATCATGAGACTTACTTGCAACTGTACATTTGTATAGAATTTGTGTATGAGATTTTATTCGAAGATTGGTTTACATTTTGTCTATTACTGATTCTGAATATGTCATCTTACAAAATAAGATAAAATGAAAGTTGAACATTGATGTTAAGAATCTAAGAAGTAATAAAATATTTAAACATTCTTTTTCGTTTATTAAGATTTTTGTAATATATATGTTGATTTCATTCAAGGATAAGATTATTTGAATTCAAAACGAATTATTACCAAATTCTTGAGTTTCAAGTTGTGATGCTTGAAAAATTGTGGGCGAAAAGTCATTTATTTTTAATATTTACGTCAATTTTCTCGCGTTTAGATGCTTTAATGGCCATTATTTTGTGCTAATATTACCATTACCGAAAAAGAAAAACCTCAAAGATGAAAAATGGGCCAGAAATACGAAAATTTATATAAATATAAGATTTTTTTGAATTATTTTCGAATCATAGGACCTCCACTGGTGGATACATTTCATTATCCGATTTGAAATCATAAGATTCACACATTCATTTCTTGAAAAAAATCCATTTCGCTATATACATTGTACGAATATTCTTTTCGCTTTTCAAGTATAAAGTAATTCGGTGACCACGACCACTGCAGTAATTGTCACGTTCAAAAAATCGTTTTTCAGAAGCGTTAGCACATATTACAACAAATATTGTTCATTCCGAAAGAGTGTTCAAGAGTCGAACATTGTTTGTGGTAATATTAAGCTCGCATATTCGAATTTTTGATGTTGATTCTCATCAGAAGCTTAAATATGCTGAAAAATTATGGGTTTTTTTCTTTCTCTTTTGGATTGGAATAGTCGTAACTTATAGCGTTAGTCTTTGAATCATATGACCTAAAAAAAAGAAAAATCCTTCAGTTAAAAGGTGGAAGGGTGATGTGTATATAACAAAGGAACCAACGAATGATATCATCACATATTTACTCCCTAATTTTGATCTAACCCAAAAATCCCATTATAATTCAAGATGGCATCATAAAAGAAACAAATGGAATGCTAAGAATTCCAAATATCTCCAAAATTCTCATCAGCATAGTCATCATTCTTGTAACATTTCGCATTGAATAATTACGTTGGTGCACATCAGACAGACGCAAGTAGCAAACACATAATGAACAGATGTTCTATTGCCCAATTTTCGCTCATTTTTCGAACGTAATAGAGCGAATGTTTGTGCAATAAAATGCTCCTTATACATTATGCATACAATAAACAATCATTTATTTTAGCCACAAATATCGTTGCCATTGAATGCAACAAATCAATCGGCCTTGGTATGAATAAAGCATCAACCAAAAATATTCACATTATTATTATTGTTACACTAATCGTAAACATGTTTGAGATATACGCATGAGTGCACCATAAACTCTAATTTTAATTCGGCGATCCATGTTATGTTGAACGGAATGTGATTTTAATGATAAACATTCTGATCAGAACATTTCTGTGGATTGTGTGCTCAATATTAACATATGCTTCGTGCTTGTTAATGATGTTTGGATTCAGAATGAAATGAGCAACATTTCCAATATTCATGAATTTGTGGCCGACACATTTTTGCGTGGGTATTCATTATTATTCGAGTGGCCGGTCAAATAATGTTGGATACATAAACTACTTGTAGTTATTATCCTCATTAACCGATGTTGCAGGATGACACAACGATAAAATATCCGTTTAGTAGACATCAGATGATGTGATGTATCGCAGACTGCTAATTCCGGCTAACGATAGTAGGCATTGAGCCAAAACCTAAATATCCTATAATACTTGCGAACTGATCAAAATTTATGTTTGGTTCTGTCAATTATTTATTTATGGCACACCCAAAAAAACATACTGTTTTCGGATATGATGGACACTAGAAATTGATTTGTCCACAATTGATTAGCCCTACTTGCTTATTTTACTCAGTAATTGATTCTACATTGTAGGCAAAGGTCATTTGCGAGAATTTTTCCTGGGAAATGTTTATCGAAAATGGACTGTATTCAAATCAATTTCTGCTCTGTGTAGAATCGTTGAGAGAAAATCTCAACCAAATATTCCAGATGAACTGCTTTAGTCTAATAAATGGATAAAAATAGATTAACATGAGCCTGAATGTTCTTTGTGTTCAATGCCGAACTATAATACGGACGCCTGAACTCAAAACAATGCAATAATCATGTTGAGCAACAACCATAAAATAGTAATAATAATCAATGTTCCCTATTCAATTTGAAAACAATTTGAAATTGGTAAATTTCACAGAGAAAATATTTGGATTCAGTGAACGCAATTCATGTGTTTGATGATTTCACTGAAGTCTTATAATTTCAGTGTCAAAAAGCCAAATGTAGCATCAATGGCGTTAGACATTGAATAAAAGGCACATAAATGTAATGCCAAAGCAATGTTCTAGCTTTGATACCTTTTGACCAATTGTATTAGAATTTGGTATTTGAATGTAACAAAGCATAGCATTGATAAAGACTATCTGTATCATGTATGGATCGTAGAACAACCTCGTATAAGAACCTCATGCCATCCAGAATACCGAACAAATATTTTCATTTTGAATGTTTGGCAAAACCAAAACAATTCGTTCATCCAAAATCATCGGAACGTTTTTCGCATTTAAATGCTCCAAATACCATTAATCGCAATGCATTTTATCAATGAAGTGAAAAGAATCATTCGTCCGATGTACAATGTTCGTTGTACGTATCAACCACAAACCGAAAAGTTTTAGCATTGATACGTCATTGGTGAAACAGCAATGTTGTTGTAAACAACAATAATAGAAAATTTCGGCGGCCAACGAAACATTGTTTGTATTTGTTTATTTGTGGTATGAGGTATGAGGTGCTTTGAATGTGAATTGGTGCATAAGATCAATACCCGAAACAGAAACAGCTATAAATACTCGTTTAATTCAACCGAACCGAACCGAACAAATGTGTTCGAAGCTCAGTTTTGTAATTTCTCATTGTTTTACAATTGATTATTATTCATGGTCGTTTGAATTCACTGCAGACAGAACAACACCAAATACTAACTACATGCTGTGATATGGCGATTGATATTATACAGTTTTATTGTTCATTCTTTTATATTTGTTTGCTAGCCATGGTCCGATTCAAGTATTGTAATGTATAATAATGGATAAATGTGAAGCGACACTCGATAAAAACGCTCATTCGCATTCCATTGCCCATTAATGCATCAATTTCAAAGTATTGTTCCATCGACGAAACCTTTTTTTTCTTTCTAAATCAACCATTCAATTTTCAATAATTCCAAACACATAACCCAATATCAATAAAAACCAATACAATATCCAAATGAATATTAAATTTCTGAACAATGAACGCGGATTTTTTTTTCACTCATTTAAATCAAAAAATGTTTATATAAAATTCATTTGGGAACAGGATCGAATATAAGCGCTTCTTTTATTGAATTTGATTTCATTAATTGATTTTCAATGTTTTATTGATGAATTTTTGTTTCGCATTTCGCATTTATGTATGTATGTGAAGGGTTTTTCTTTTTGCAATAAAATTCAATTGTAACGTTCGAACTCATACAATCATTCAAGGCCAACTTTTTAATCTGTTTGCTTTGTTACTATCGGATGCATGAAATGATTCATTTGGGGTCCAAAGAATAACTACATGCGTGCGTTCGTAGATCACTTTCAGCATAGACTGATATTTTTTGATATCCATGTTCGCCGATGAAAGGTGATGTGTATAACGTATGTTTGATGTTGGCGGGATATTTTTGATGATTTACAATTTGTTCTACTTTTTATTAATTTTGATGAGTGATTCATGTGACCACGAAATAATAAATGAAAAATAAAAACGTTAAAGTTGGCGACATTTGACAACAAATCATTCAAAAGTCACGAATATAATCGAAATTGAGTTCGCATTCAACCCACTATCCACTGATTATTCATCATATTTTTCGACAGGTGCAATAAATTGGCTCAGCTCTCATAAGAAAATTTTAAATCAGCTCGCGTAAGAAAATTTTAAATCTTCGGATCACATTTGAATCATACGGGATTTTAGCAGCCATAAATCATTTGTTAAATCATCAAACTAACTTTTTTCTAAAGTTTAAGGTGATCGACAACAACGTATTCTCTGAATGAGGTGGAATGAGGTTATTCGTGTTCCTTGTTTGCCGAAGTTCCTCTTGTCCAAGTTCAAGGTAAGCATGTCATTCAAAAATATAACGTTGATGCGATTCACTTTCTTGAAACGCTTCAAATCCTGCGAATAGCTAAAAATTCCAATGTCTGTACTTGATTCTATCACAAACAGAACACCTTAGCTACTAAAAATAGAATTTTAGATTTGACGACGGTAAAAACTTTTATAACTTCCATAAAATGTTCTTAAGTTTTGGATCAACTTTTCGGCACCAACATCGGTTAGTGTGAATTAGATGAACGCGTTCGTCTTTCAAATCAGGCCTTAAAATAAGGATTTGGTTGAACTACCGATATTTTTTTCTTTTTAGTCAAAAAATATTTTAATTTGACTACTTTCAAGATCAAATGTATTTACATTTTAAAATTATAAATGGAATGTTCAAAGTCGAAGTGTTCACCTGTTGACGCTGTATACAGGGTGATCCGTCATTCAAACTTGAATCTTTGAGTTTTAATATCTTTCAACTGATATTAAATAGTTCAGCCTTGGTGATAATAAATAATAAGATAATGCAACAAATCAACACGCGACAGCATGATAGAGCAAAAAATTCTAAAAAAAAACCAGCGATACAATCTGCTGCATACAACGCGCAACCCTAGTGACAACTGCCATCAGGGCTCCATTGTCAGCGTAAGCAAAACGCAATCTTATGTCACCTTTGGAACATTTACGGGTATATACAAGATGCAAGCACATACAATGACACACAGCACACAGGCAAACAACTGAATGTTATTCTACTTAAAGTATTCGCTTCCTTCCTTAGAATTTCATTCTCTTAATATTCCGTCAATTGATAGTGAATTATTTATTTCTCTGTGTTGGTATGTCCAGAAACACTTTTGTACACTTATAAACTAATATGTAAAACTCAATCAATAGATATTGGCAACATTACGTTGGCCGCATTTCCCAGCTCTCATTAAATCCGGGCCTTGACTAAATATAATAAAAGACAACAGCATTGTTCCATGTGATACATGACTTTTCAATTGTTTGCTGAAATAAAATCTTCAAATGAAGTGTTTGTACAAGAATCGTTTATCAAATAGAATTAATTTAAGTTGTGCTTATCTCTCAAACAGATTTCATTTTGTTTGTACTCTGAAAAATTAGATTCGGAAATCATTGTCATCATAGTTGCATTGCACAATATAAGTTATTACTTTACTAACACATTCAAAAGTAGTACGTTAATCAATGCAATGCCACTATGATAACAACGATTTCTAAATCTAATTTCTCAGAATATTTATACACGATATTTTTACATACTTCATGTAGAAATACTTATCGTACAATAAAAATGAACCTTGCTTTCAAGTGCCATTGCACAATAGAAGCAGTCTGAATAACAATTGATATTTAATCTTCGGAGCTGAGACGAATCTGTTCATTCAGTTTTTTTTGTTTCTCAAAAAAAAAAAAAAAATAAATTTTTTGGAAAAAATGTCCGATTCAGATGTAACTCTTAAATGGAAGCGACCGGATGAAATAGAATATCCAAAAGTGTGGCGCACGTTCCAAGCCCGAGATTTGCATAGTGAGGATTTAGTTGAATATCGCATCGAAGACGTAACGCAATCAAATGCTAAGGATGTTTTCAATCATATGAGAAAATTTTACATCCTCGATGAACCCATTGGCCAGGCTCTTGGTAAGATTTCTGCGTTTTTTCTTAAATTTTAACTTTGCAGTGAGTTTTTTTTTCCATTCAAAAGGTGCCGCAAGTGATTACCTATTTTA
>GL501490.1:802320-853646 GCA_000149185.1 Mayetiola destructor
CATCTGACTGAAAATAGCTTCTAAAAGTCATTCGGCAAAAGAATAAAGCTGGGCGTGGGCGATATGATTGCACTGATGGATAAAGTAAGGCCATTCAATTCACCAGAAATGATATGAATCATGAGCTCAGCATCCAAACAGATCTTTAGAATTGAGGGCATTAGTGTCGACTTCTAACTGTCGATTAACAATAGGTTTTGATTCAATTCAATGGTATTTGTATTTGTATTGTTGTGCCCTTTTAATATATCTAGATAAACAAACATTTCTTTTCACTTTATTTTGTTTTTATTTTTTCTACTTGAGAATTATCCATTTAGAAAATTCAAATGGTAAATTAGGTGGAAAGGCTTAGCTTGAATTCCAGCTTCGGCGCGTCGACAAAAAAAATAATAATCTGCATTTAATCCGATGGATATGCATGGACAATTCGGATTCCATTGCATCGAATGTCGTGAATGTTGGGTCGAAAAGAGTTACCAAACTCGAATGTGACAAGACGATTGAATAAAAACTTTACCAATGCGACGAAGAATCGAACACATTTTTCGAATAACTGGATGGTCAGACCGAAATATAAAAAAAAAATACAAAACCAAGACAAAGAACACAAAATGAATGGACCGCTTATGCTTCTTTCTTTTCTTTTCATTTCTTTTCTTTGGCTTTTTTTCCTTAACATCTTTTATATTCAATATTCGATCTCAAGCCGAACATCGTTTCAACTGAAGCAACTATTGTTCATATCAATCATACATATTTTAATGCAGTCTTGGTTCTTTTTCTGTGTCGAGCATTGTCTGTACGTTTTGCCTCTTCATCATAAAAATAAATACTTTTAAATGCACACTTTGCAGGTAATTTACGAGCGTTTTCGAATGTTTGGGTCGTGCCCGTTTGTATGAAATGCGTGCGCGTGTTCGTGAAAAGAAAGAAAAAAAAATCAGTAATGAATAAAAGGAGAAACATAAAATATTCTGAATCAAGAGAAATCGAGTTTATTTTTAACAATAAAAATGAACAAATGCACACAATTCATACGTGTTCAATTCATGACAATCGATGTAATGTGTATAAGCGTCGGAAGCGAAAATGATATCATCGAATGAGATTAAATGTCTTTCGATGAAGTTTGGATTAAATTGTTCTTATTCATCTTCACCATTTTTTTTTTGTATTCATAAAAATTTAATCGATTTTTTATTTTTCGATTGATGCTTCTTCTCAAGATTTTTCGAATGCATGATGGGCTATCGAGACATCATTTATTTCAAGATTCGAAATATTCAGCTGTTTATTTAATTTTCATCGTTTCGTTTTTTTTTTTGCAACATATTTGAGTTTATTATTATTATCATCATTTTATTGTTCGATTCGAACATAAAAATAACTTTATTCGCTGTCTGCAAAAACAATTGACGGTGTCGACTGAATTTTGACTTTTATTGTTAGGTATTTATATTCAACATTGCATTTAGCGAATGGCCTCGATTTAATGAAACAGTCATATGAAATTTCTGTTTCACATATGGTGAATTTTCGAGACAAAAAGACAGTAAATAAAAGTTTCCTCTTGACTGCATCTAAATAACAATAAATACTACTTTGTTTCATTGTCCTCAGACATGTTTCTTACTTATGACTTGTGCCGAATTCGTATTTTCAAATTCATTAATTTGTTTTATGTTTCTTTCATGATTTTCCTCCGTCACCCATCGAAACGCCAACAATTCTTCGAGTGGAGTGAATCTAACGTTGGAATCTATAGCCGAGCACCACGCAAGTCTATGTATGTGACTGTAAACAGCAAATGAACACTTTGAATAACTTGAACAATACCGAATTGAAGCCATTGTTCTTCATTTAATTGTCCAATTTTCTTTCAATCGGCATGAGCTCTTGTTTCCAAAACAAAGTAAAAGTTTTTCCCTTTCTTTATGTGGGCCAATTTTCGGATTTACTGGCAGGGTGGACGAAAACAATAAACAAAAGATTTTTCTTTGGTATATTCCATTCGGATAGGTCTTGAATAACTAGTTGGTTACACAGGCGTTGTTCCTTTTGAACGATATATTGTGAATACCTGACAAACGGTATTATGAGTCAAGATCTTTTTGAGAGGTTCAAAGTAATGCGTAACAAATTACAGATACGACGATGCGTTTATTGAAGAATTTTGAGTGGATAAAAATTCAGGATAAGAGAGAATTACCGCAATCACAAAAAGAATGACTATCGTCATGAATCCAACAACCTAACAGGTCATCTACGTCCTTTTAAAATAACCAATATATTAAAAGGTCACATTTTTAGATTGGTCCTGGTTAATAAACGCCTCCATATTCATAGAGTATATGGATAGTTAAGACAAGAATTAAGACTTTTTCAAAATAAAGAAAAAGTTCATTTTTTTCTGCACTTTTGTTATTTGAGCTAAATAAATGTCGTCATCATCGAGGATATCGATTTGATTTTGTTATTCGTGACACAAATCGAAATTTTCCAATTGTATTTGCTGAACTTAAGAATGAGAAAAATGGAAATGGAAGTGACGAATAAAGTAACTGAACGCTGTGGGCTATTTGGTCGGATTTCGATTCAATTCGAAACTCAATAACCAAGATCCAATTTTTTGATTGAAAGAATTGAATGAAAATAACTGAAAATATCTCGATTTCACATTTCAGTCGATTTTATACCATGTAAAATGAGAAATCGACGGAAAAGAAGGCCAAGCCAGTATTGGCATCTAAAATTTCGAAAGTTCACAAACTACGAACAATTTTTGGTTGAAGAAAATAAAATGAAAGCGAAATCGTTGTTTTGATTATTCGAACCACGGCTTGAATGTATGAGGAGAAATTCAGGATAAGTCGGATATTTTGCCCAAATCAGTGACCCACGTTCGTAGAAACATGACTAATCACACTGTATTAGGATTTATTCTTTTGATTTTTCAAACCGAAAATTTCCATTTGCGATCTAAAATATTTTTTAAAAATATGTTTAATTTGCTTTTAATGCGTATTGTGGTTTAACTTTCTAGATCCATTTGCCGGATTTCTAAGCAGCTCTCAAACGAATTACCATATCTTAAGATTTTCCTTATCCCTTTTATAAACTATACCAAATTTAAAATCCATCAACGAAATGAACACAAATTTGCTGTACACCCTGGGCAAAAATTATATTATGTTGTACAATCTGAGTGAGTTTACCTGTATTGAATTGTTTACTATTCAATGTTCAGGCATTTGGTTTGGAATAATAAAATATAAGTACTGCCGCGAATATTTTATTTCTAACGATATAAAGTAAGTAAAGAATTTATCCAGGCCTTTTTGAAATAAATATCTATTACATGTTTACCTATAAGCTATAAGCCCAAACCAATAATATCCTTCATCATACATATCGTAATCATTCCTCGGTTGATTGATCAGATTCCCTTTTTTCATAAATTCTTCACATCAAATATGCCAATTTATTATAAATAACACAATTTGTATATTTCAAGGCAATGGTGTCTACGTTGAGGTTATCTTCTGGCAAAAATTGATTTAATTTCAAACCGAATTAATCTGAGATTATTTCAATCGAATTTCGAGAAAATATTTTGAAGAAAATCTTCATCGATTTCTCTTTTTGTGACGCACAATTCGTGAGATAAACTATTGCTGATGTCACTTCCAATGCTCGAAACGAAAAAAGAAACTACACCAATTATAATTTTAACATAGTCAGATAACTCAGAAGTTTTTGAGTTTTAATTGGTTTTTCTTCGATAATGATGAACATGATCAATTAAAAGTGAAAAAAATCCTTTATGAATAGAATCATTACAAATTCTTAGTAAACTCCATATTGAGTGTATTCCAAGGATTCATATCATTTTGCCTATATAGAAATATATTTTGAAATGAAAAACAGCTTTCTTCGTGAATCCATCCAGATAAGAAAAATTCCAAAAACTGATTGCATACAAAGAATACATCGAATATTTTAACCAGCATTTTGTGAATCAAAATGGTGGCTGTTTTTGTTTGGTGTCTCTAGGAAAGATGTTTGATAAATAGAGTCTAAACTACAAAAAAGTCTGCCTTTCAACCGGTGCAGTCAGTCATATGAAAATGAATTGGACATTTTATCGTCGAATACAACAAAAGAAGGAATTCATTTTGTTCGTTGCGAAACATTTCATTTGTAGTTTTTTATTCGATTTTTTTTTCATGTTTACACATTTCATTTGTATTACTATATAAGTACTGTATAAATTTTTCATTTCTAATTGAAAACGAATGCCTTTTATCCAATTTTTTTTTGCTGAAAAAAGGACAATTTTCATCAAACAAAACGCCATATTTACGATTAATAAGTATCGCGTTCAACGTGGATTGCTTATTATTAACGATCCATTCTTCGTCATTCGTCCGATATGTACAAAAACGTTATGATATTTAATTGGATGGCGTTTTTGTCGTCATTAAAAGGAGCAGTTAAATGAATAAATTAATTGGAAAAAAGACTTCCGTCCGCGATTTTGCTTGATTCCATATTTCCTCATAGTCTACACCCTCCTTGGACCTTGGATCTCAATTTGAGAAAATTGCCCAGGAATTCGTATGTAGATGGCTTCTAAATTCTAAATCCAGAATTCAAAATGCTAATTCGGAACAGTGACAGCAAAAAAGAATGTTCACCTAATAAATTAGAATGAAATTAACATTTGGAATATATCTCATCAAATTATTCAAACAGAATTACACTTTCGAACTTTTGGCATTGTGTTTGATGGTGTCATTCTCAAATACCATTATGCAGTTACATTTCAGTGGCAATTAATCGCATTGTGCGACACTTCAATTTTTCATTCATTCTTTATTCCATATGAATGTGGAAATGGTTTTTCGTGTCGGCTAGAAGACAAAAAAGCAACAATTTTTAATGAAATTATACATTGTTGAATGGAAAATGTTGTTGAAGCTGAAATTGAAGCTAAAGTAAAGCATAAAAATGGTTAAGAGCGATAAAATAAATTATTTCGTCTGGTATTTGACATGGCTTTCATCTGCACACCGTCAAATTTATATATGCAACAAGATAATTGTTTGGTTTATCGTTTGATGTTTAATGTGGAAAATTATTCAAATACGATATGGGCGAAAAACTTGGGATAATCCATCCCGCAAATCAAATCAAATAACTGAAAAGAAAATAAATAGAATTAAAAAAAGAAGCGAATACACACAAAAATAAATTATCTAGGAAATTAAACATTCGACCGAATGAAAAATGTTCAATCACAGTTTGTACGGGCGATTCCATTTGCGGAAATGGCCACAAAAAAGAGCAAGAGATAAGAAGATGCGAAACATAACAAGGAGTGTCATACCATCAGTTACTTTATACATTTTATTAATGGTTTAATACAAACACGCGAGTGCAAAGCAATCTTTGCCGAGTATTATTCACTGAACGCCATTTAGCTATTTATGTAATAATATTATTTGTATTTGAGATTATGTTGAGTGTGGTTTACAATTTATAAAACATAATGTTATTGAATTCTATTTTCTATTCATAGATATTTGTCTTTGTGTCGTTGGAAAGAAATCACCTTCGCAAAAAAGGAACACTTTGCCTTATTCAAAAGAAATAATTCTTTATGATCGGTATTCGGCTTAGCAAATGCTTTTATAAATTCCATAAATTTTGAGTTCGTTGGCATTGTGTTCTGTATATTAATGGATAATTTTCCGTGCTCTCAAATTTTTTTTCATTTCATGGTTGAGTTGTTCTTCATTCAATTTGAAAGATAAGACTGTGGTTAGTTATTCCATTATTATCAACCGACAATGATTTCACATTTGGTAAGTTTTAATTTTCACAAAGAGGATTTTGTTGACATGTATGATGTTGTAGCCCAAATGTATTATGGCATAATTATTGATTTGTTCGTTTTGTCTTTGCTTTTTGAAATTGAATTTTGATGCTGTTCATTGCTCATTTACATTTTTGATGAGATTTTTCAGCAAAATAACCAAACAACTCATTTATTGTGGTTCGATGGCTCGTCCTTAGTCCATGTTGACCGCATTTGTGTTCACCACATACAAAATTCTGAATGTATAAATTCTATTCATTACACTGCAGCCCTAAACAATGCGTTTGTAAACAATGCCTCTGTCCACAGTGCGTTAATGTACTTTGCGGTAGTTTTCATTAAATTATTATTTTACACACAACAATGAGTATCGAGAAACGACAGTGAGTTCCAACTCGATAAATATTTCAAATCGAAAAAAGCAACGTTTCCTAACGTGATTGGGATTGTTTGATGCTTTAAATCGATTGGTCAACGCTTCGGAATATCATAAAATATCCCAGAAATTGTCAACAACGTTCGTTAATTGAATTTGCTCATGAACAACAAATTATGAATGGAAAAGAAAAAAAAAACTAAAATAAAAGCAATTTTGCTCTGATGCCTGAAACTAAAATAACATTTCAAAAAAGTACACATTGTTGATATTTTGTATTCATTTCGTCTGGATGTGTCTGGATGTGACAGTAACCTGAATCGTTGGTGTTAAATTTACATTCTGTAAAATTTGTATGATTCATAGTTCATAGTGTTGTATCCAGTAACAAGTATGCACTTCAATGCTGTCCGAAGCGACAGCTTTATTCAACCGAACGAAATTGGAAATTGATATTTTTTTTTTCATCAAATTTATCGAGAGTTTTTGTTTCATAATTTTTCTATTTGATCCATCATATGAAGTGTTCATGGCAAATTCAAGTTGCGTTAGAATCGTTCAAGAGTTTAAAAGAACTTGACTCAACTTTCATAACATTTCATTGCCCAAATCCAAAAATCTACAGATTTATTCTTTTTATAACACATTCACTGCGAAAAACGCAATCTCCCAATCAATCAATCAATATGAACTAGAATAACATGTTCCTAAGTTCGGAATATTCAGCTTCTCAGTGCTTCTCGTTGTGTACGCAAAAATGAGCTAATTATAAGCTTCAAACAGTCGTTGATTCATCATGTTTATGTTGATTTAATAATATATTTGGTATTCATTTATTATCAAATAATTATTAAATACTGAATATTCAAATATAACTCACCTCCGCAATATTGCTTAAAGTCCGTACAACAGTCACCAAGTTTTAAGCAAGCATGATCACAATAGCAAGGTTTTTCGTTCAGATCTTCGAGAATTGAATTGATTGGCGCCTTTTGCACAACACAAGATGAATCGCGACCATTACAACATAATGCCGATTCACGACATGATCCACAATCGACGCTTATGAACGAAATTGATTGGATCAAAAATAATCCAATTACACATTTTATCGTGCACATCATTTTTGGTTTTGAATCAATTGAACAATTCCGACAGAAAAAGAAATTTATAATTTTTCACTTTTGTAGTGCAACAGAAAATTGGTCGTTGTTTAATGTCATGCACCCCAAATAGTTGAAAAAGGCACAAACTCAAAAATCTTATAAATAAATATTTACTTTCGAATTGAACCAAAAAAAAACAAAAATAAAGATTGATTCGTTTCGTCAATTTTTGAAGCTCGAATCTAATTTTCAACGCAATTTGCGCTTTATTATTTGCAAAATTCACCAAAACGATTTTATTAAATTTCAAAAACTTTGCGAAATAAATTTGCCAAAATAGCTCAAACAAATGTAGAACTAGTCACTGACCCGACTCATTCGGCGTCCGCACGTTGAATGATTCTAACGACTGATTCATATTGTTGCTTCTTGTTTAGAATTTCAAAAATTCACCGAGAATACAAGGAACAAGTTCTCTGTGCGCTCTCTCAATCCCTACTTTCTCTCTCGCATCGACCACATTTACATTCCATAGCATAAATGCATGTATAACATTTGTACAATCTATTTAAATCTGAGAATATCCGAGATACAGCGTCACAGTGCTATAATGCTACATACAACACCAGACATATTTTTTCCTCTTTTTTTTTTGTGGATATAATATAAGTATATAATAAGCGGTCGATGCCAAGTTGTAGACACTTTTCATGAAATGCAGGTATACAGTGTAGTCGATGATGTTGTGTTATATCTGGAATCAAAATTTTACCTAGAAACATTGGATGTGACAATGTGACATGCTGTATGTCATTCGCCGATGAAACAGAAAAAAACCAACAATCATTAAACTGATATCATTTCAAAATGAGGAGATATGGAATAGTTTATGCATTTCGAATGTTGAATCAATTTTAGAATAAAGAACATTTATGGAAATGGCTATTTCTCCAAGAGCTCCTGAATTTGAATTCGATTTTAACGAGGCGATGTTCCTCTGGAAAAATATACATAAAAAAAAGAAAGTATATTTGAATACATTACCTAGACTTCAGGCGACTGAGCGACTACCATCTGCCAAAAAAAAGAGATACGTTACCAATCGAATGAGCAATTTTTCATTTAAATGAAAACAAATTTTCATGAGGAAACAAAGGTTATTCGCACAAGCTTTCGTCGCACAACCATTTACTCTCAATTTTCATTTACCAATGTTGTTTATTCGAAGGAGCTGAATACTTTTATTACGATTTGATGCGGGATTCTACCCCCATGGGATTCGTTAACTGAACTTCGGAAACCAGAATTGCGGAGTTTATTTGCTTGCAAACATCATTTCGCGATGATGATAGATTTTTTTTCTCTCAATTTCGAACTAGATAAATTATTGCAATACTATACCGTGTACCGGAAACAACATACGCTTTCATAAATGAGAAATGAAAGCGAAAACAGCAAAAATAACGAAAACAAATACTTGAAACAACCAAAATGGAAATAAATTGATTTATTTATCTGGTTCACAATGAAAAATGTTCAAGTTCTACACGTGAATGTATCATATGGGTTAATTCACTGTTCAGTGTTCATTCTATGCTTTTCACTATCAACGAGATGTAAATGTGAACATTTTATCGCAAGGTCAACATATGTTTTCAATTGTTGTATATTTTACGATTCCCACAATTAATGGGATCGAATTAATCTCGATTCTTGATGAGTCATTAAATTTATGTTAAGTGAATTTCTTTATTTCTAACAATTTTTTCCTATGAGCCAGCCCGATTGATTCAAGGACGATAGATTTTTCGTATTTTTTTCCATTCATGGAACTTTTAAAAAAATTAATGAATATTCGGCGATATATGCGCTGAAAATTAAACCCAGCCATTAAAATGGTTTAATGTTGAAGTTATGAGGTTATTCGATGCAGTATTCCTGAAACCTTTCAAATTGTAGAAAAATAGAGACATTCAGAATTAGTGGCAGAATCAACTTGATTGTATGCATATATCATACTATGTATATAAAGAGACAATTCCGAGAATATTTTCTACAAAAATTCTGAAGAGAGTTTAATTTGCTTGCACAACTACGAATGCCGAGTAGTTTTCAATAGAAATTGGATTTCCTTACGATATATTAATATGGGATGATATCGTATACACATCTTTCCAGGAGAGCAGCATGAAAATTCGAATTTTATTCGCACAAATAAGAGAAGCACAACTCAAAAACCCATTTTAAAATCCTTCAGCTTTGTTCAAGTTACCCAATGCTTGTTTACTGTGTATTAATAAGATCTGACGTTTTTCTTTATTTTTTCTTCTTCGTTCATCACATTTTAATGGATTTATGTTGTTTCATGTTAAGTTGTTGTAGAATGTATCAAGGAATGTCTACTGAATTCTGAATCCAAACCATCCTTTTCTCATTATCTTTAAACTTATCCCAAGCGATGGCTCCATGTTCGTCAAAAAGCAGACCAAAACAATTTGCAAACATTTGTCAGATATCAGATGTATCATTGTGTAATTATCATTATATAATGGATTAAAGCAAACAAAAAAGAAAAGTGAAATATCAGTGAAAATTCTTGAAGATTTCAGACAAAATTTCTCTACTCTCGAATAACATAAATAATATATAGCTAACTAGTAGATAAGAATATCAATTGAACTTATTTTTCGATGAAACGAAAATATTCCAATGGATATATTATTCAAGTATAATGTTACATAGATCGTATCAAATTATAATTTAAGCTAATAATTATTAGCTATAAAATATGCGGCCAATAGCGCTAAAAAACATGATAAGATCTATACATAATTCCGTGAAAACTAACATCGATTGCCATTCGTGCTGAACATTGAGGTCAAAGTAGTGAACATTTTAATGACCTTCTGCAGTTTCATTCCAAGATAGTTTTCGTTCAACATTTTTCAAAATATAAAAGATCATAACGTTAACAATAAATACGGGTCATATCAATAACAAGCCATCGAACAAGGCGTTTGATATGACAACACCGCTGCTCCACATAGTTCAAGTGAATTCCAATCTTGAATTCCAATATAAAATCGATTCTATTAATTTTCTGAAGAAAATCTATTTGAGTTGATCGCCTTGCATATGATTCGATGAATACCACCAATGCAGTCAATTGAATAAGAAACAAAACGGTACAATCGAATGTCTGTATGGTTTTGGGTATTTTTTGGGTATATTTTTATTGAGTCAAAAAAATCCATTTTATGGTAGAATTTTATTTTTGAAAATAGTGATGTACGTTTCGCTTGAAAGGCACATTGAGAATGGTCAAAAATAATTGTCCAATAAATAATACAACAATATTTTGGATCTGACTGAGTGGGTAGCAAAGAACGATGTGCAGAATATAAAAATGATCTATATCCGTCTCTTTTCTACTTATTTAAAACCGAATGAATGTCTCCCTCATTAGTCCAATTTTGCACATCGTTCTTTGGAATCATTTATGAAAATCCAAACGCTGTACAATTCAATTAAAAAGTGTTAATATAGTGGTGTGATTGCCATGTGAGTCGTAGGCCTTACACGTTAAAGAATTTAATTCTTGTTGGATTTAATTGGAATGAATAATAATAATCATCGTTGCATGTTCGTTTAAATTGATTGCATTGATTCAATTCTCATCTAGCACGCGACAATAAAACTAATTATTTTCTTCAATCGACAAAATAACGACGCCAATCTTATTTTTCTTTTTACATCTGTAACGGCCGAATAATACTTCGGAAAAAGTAATTCTATATGTTTTGGATATTATTGGAAAATTCGTGTACATTTATATAGCTGGAGTTGGGCTGTTATTGTGTTTGTTTTTTCGTCGTCATTTGTTGCGTTTACTTATTATTTTCAAAAGCCCTGTGTCAAAAACGCCAAGAAAAGGAACAAATAGACCGTATCACGGCACCAGTTTACTTCTTAACGATATTTAACAAAAACAAAAAGAATAATAATGAAAAATGAACAAAAATAAAATATGCTCTTCCATCTGACTTCATCATTTTCCACCACTTGTTGTTGAATGTCGCTTCAACGATTGGTCTTTGTGATGCGAACAGAGCAATGCTGCTAGAAAAGTGAGTGAAATGTTGAAGATTTTGTTATTATTTCACAAATGAAAGATGTTTTTATGTGAAGAACTTATGCTTATGAAACATTTATAACTCAAGACAATAACAATTTTTATTTGGTAATTGAATAGGAAATTGAAGTCTTAGAATGAAGTAATTGGACCATATCCAGTTGAATTTGTTGTCAGCTATTGTTTGCTGACTGTTGTTCAATTCAAATCCATTTTCAGTCCTTCCATTTCTTAATTAAACTTGACTTTCTTTCAATTTAGCGAAGCATTGATATTATTTTCATCATTTTGAAACCAAAAAGATAACAAACCCATTGCAATCAGATGGATTTGAATTTTGAATGCTCAATGCTCAGACAATGAGCAGTTCCCATTGTGTACTCTATTAATTGAATGTTGGCACTTCAGCTCCTTATTTATAATATCTTATAGAATGAGTATGGTTCATTGTAGCTTTATAATCAAAATATCAGCCCTATCCAGCAATATAAATTGACAAACAATCTCTTTGCTCTCTTTGGATTATTTTCCAAACATTGTTAACTTCTATTTGGTGCAAACGGAATACCATTAATGATGCCAGCATTTCCATTCCTGTACATTTGTATAGAACGCACATTCCGGAAATTTTCCCGAAAGGTAATAAATGGCACTGGTAATCAAGCTCTACATTTTTCCACACTTTCAATTAATAATTCTTTCAATTGTTTCAGCAGCATAAAATTGATGAATGACTCTAACGACAACTTAGTGAATTCGTAAAAGGTTCAAATAATTTATACGTAAATATGATGAATGATTCAAAAATTTATTTCCATCTGATATTAATTGTCTAAACATTCGCAGCTGTTTCTGTGGAAATGAACGCTTCCAATTTTCTTACAATTTTTTGCAGCGAAATTTTTCTGAATCAATTTTGTTGACATTATGCATCGTCTCTATTTATGGTTGCAATGTTGAAATATATTTACAGCAGAAACTGTAACTGTCGAAATCGCGATATATTTTTTGTTAATTCATTTGATTTCACACCTTACACCCATACGTTATCATCCATATGTTTGCCACGACAAATGGAAGCCTATAAATTCGGGCTATACAAAAATAGCTCAAATTTAAATCATATTTATTTTCACATCTTTGCTGTCACGCTCAAACAAAAATTTATTATTTTTATTTAGGCCGTGACTTTTGGTAAAAGGATACGCTGAAATCCTTAAAAACATCGAATGCCTTTACATATTCTTTTGCACCGCTGGTGAATTCCTATATTTGGCTATCACTCATAGAATTGTAAACTGAAGTCTGGTTGAATCTGTGGTCCGTTGCTAGAAACTTAGTGCAATTCGAATTCTGTTTTGTTTTTATTATAAATTTTCCAATTTTGTCAAGTTGCGATACGAATATTGCATCCTGTAAAGTTGGAGTGCATACTCTATTGGTAATGAAATATATTTATATGGTTTTCTTACTTGTTTCAATATTAAGTTTTCATATTTGTATCATGTAATCCATGATTTATTCAACATATTTTAACATTAGCAATTTAACAAAGACAAACAGCCGTTCTTTGTAGACAATAACACACGTTTAAATATTACAAAATAGCACAAATTTCATATTTCATTGCAGTTGCAGTAGAATTATTATGCTCTTCCAGAATAACCTGAAGTATTCGGGTCTCTACTGCGTTTACATAATATTTGTTTTCATTATTTCATAATGTAATATATGGTTTTCCAACAACCGTTCCAATTATGGTTGAGCGTTTCGAATATACTGAAGAACATTAATGTAGACATTCTCAAGAACACCATCACGGTTGCAGCCGCATGATTGTCACTCAGCGGATTATATTTTGAAAAAAAAAATCTTAGTTTTGAAATCGAAATCATTAAATGAAACCAAATGTATTGTTTTTCAACAATCATTCGTCCATTCGGAATTTTCGCATGATGCGTGACCAGCAAAAAATGAATTTCAATCAATTTATCTGAATTTAAACTGAATGCACGTAATTGATATACACAAAACGTTGAGTGAATATCAAAATATAGCATCAGATTGCATGAACGTATTATTTATCGTCTATCCAATTCGAGTTTCAGATATGCTTGAAATTTCGGTTGACTGAATGGACATTTCGTGACAATATTTGTTGGTGAGCAGATTTATATTTTATTGAATAACATTATATTGGTGTATACGACATGAATGCATCAATAATAATAATAATAACCACATTTGGCCTTCCGGCCGATAAACATCATTTGGTTCATTAGGACGATGTTTGCACATCGTCATAATAATGGATAATTGAGCTATTCCGCTGCTTAGATCCTCGTAAAAATTTGTTGAAACTTCCCGGAATTGACATCTATGAAAATTTCATGTCCGGAAATAGACACATTCAAAACAACTTTATAGATTTTCAAAAATTTTAGGTTCTTAAGTTTCGTTTCATTTTTATTTTTAAATTAAATAGGTTCTGTTATGGCATTTATACGTTTTATGAGCTGTGAATCGTTGTAAAACTGACCTCAGATTGCGCCAAATTGTTGCTACCGTCCAAAATGAAAGCAATCAACCGATTGTATTCGAAAAGTCAACATCGTTCGAATGCTTAAAACTGTATTACACGAAAACTCAGAATACGCTCATGAATAGTTGAGGCAAAAACGATGCAGTACAGTTTTTTTTTCTTATTTTCTTTGCTGTCGTAAATGAACGTATGGAATAAATCGCAATTAGAACGAACACAAGAAAAGATTGATAAAATTTTAATGAAATTTCTCTTTTTCCTCGCTGTAATTGTTAACTATTAGTTTACATCCAAAATTTGGTGCAGTGCATTATGTTTAAGTATAATATATTCTCATAACATATTTTATCGAATGTTACTTTGCCTCTTGTTTGTTCAGTGTTTCGCATGAACTGTTCTATTTATTCTTTTTCTTTCTCTTTTCTGTTTTAAGCAGGTCTGCTGTGTTGACTGCACTCCGGATGTATGAAAAACTGAATGAGATTCAATCGACTCGACAAGGAACAAGGAATAAAGGCGAAAAGCTGAAAACTCATAGAACTGCATGCGGCAATTCGAGCGGATTATCCAATGAAAGTTTTACAAAATCCAATATAGTGCAAAAATTTGGAATAGCATATCGAACAATGAGATTGAGAATGGAAAATAAAAATGCGGTACATTTTTATTCATGAATCAAATATTGCGAAAATCAACAACCTTTGAACGAACAATAAAAACTAAAGTGAAAATTGAATTGGTAACGCATACGGATGGAATTATTTGAAGCTGCAATATCTTTTGCTCACATCGATGCGATTCGGTTTCACAGATGTTCATTGAATTTATTAAACTATATCAATGGATGACGACGACGTGAACTGTGCCAAAAACAATCTAATGGCTTTCATTCATCCGTATTCGGATTGTTTATTGGAAGTTATTTGTTTGTTGGCTTTTAACTGTGAAAGAATTCAATAAATAGCATAAGTATAACGAATAAAATAATTGCTGAGATATACGATTATGTGCAAACCAAGCAAACACCAAACATTGATTTCTAGGTTAGGTATGCTGCTGCATTCGAGGCTTTAATTTAGATCTGTTGACATTGATTGAATGTAATTGGATTAACTAAATAAAAGATTAAAGAATAAAAAGTCAAATTTAGCATTTACGTAGAAGAATTCCTGCGTTGTGTGTGTTGGCTGTGATTTTGTTTTTTAACTCAAAACATATCAATAGTCAAAATGTTGCCTACGTTGCTTATTTTATCAATAATTTCCGTCGTTACATCGTTTTTATCGATTCATGAAATGAGAAATCAGTAAGTAACTTGCATTCGGTATTTTCAATAGTAAAAGTTGAGTTCAATATCTTCACATTTTTGCAGGTGTCTAAATAAAATTAATACAAATCTTGAAATGGAACAAGAAGTGATTGCATTGATTTTAGCCCGTGGCGGATCAAAAGGAATAAAAGATAAAAATTTGTCCAAAATTGGGAATGTTTCATTGCTGGCAAACACACTTCGTGTCATTCACAACTGTCAAAATTGTTTCTCCGAAGTGTGGGTATCGACCGATAGTGAACGAATAGCTCGTGAAGCAATTCGATACAATGCATCGGTCCATTTTCGAACTGAACATTCAGCTCGTGATGAAGCTACATCATTTGAATCGGTTTTGGAATTTTTAAATGGTCATCATAGTATCCAAAATGTTGCCCTTATCCAATGCACGTCAGTATTCATTCGTGAACAATATTTAGAAGAAGCCGTTCGGGCATTCACCAACAATGTGGATTGTGTTTTTGCGGTTCAACGGTATTTTTGGATTTAATGGAAAAAATCTCATATCCAATTATAACATATTGGCTATTGAACCATATATTTTCAGAAGTTGGAAATTGCGGTGGCAACAAATTGGGAATTCTAATCGACTGAAAGCCATTAATTTTAATCCCAAACAAAGACCGCGACGGCAAGGTTGGAATGGGGAATTGATTGAAACTGGAATGTTCTATTTTGTACGTAGACATTTAATTGAAAAGCATGGCGTTCTACAAAATGAAAGGTTTGCTTAATTTCTTACCGGCCAATTTGATAAGGATTTTCAAACGAAGTAAAAAACTTTATGAACAAAATAAAAAAAATTATTACAGATGCAAATTCGTTGAAATCGATGCTAAACATACGCTTGAGATAGACGATCCATTTCACTTAGAGCTTGCCAACATTCTGAATCGTATGTCAAATTGGTGATTTATTAGATGATCGAAGCCAATATAGCAAAACATTGCACATTACACATTACACATTACAACAGATGCAGGACAAAAACTTGTACAAATTTTGTTTCCTAATGACTTTATGATTATGGGTTTTTAGCAGTGGCAGTAGCATTCGGCATGACATACGCATCATTCATCTCACGATTGACGGTAGATGAGCTAAATATTTTTGCTGATTGAAGGCCACTAAAAAAACGAAATCATTTAGTTTCGTAACATGTGTTGACAATTGTCGGATGATATTCTTATCCGTTGGTTAGAACTCGAATTTCAAAATCGATTGTTTTTTCCATAAGCTTTTTGAAGAATTTTCTCTTGCGAAGCGACAAACGAGTGAAAAAATATTTGTTTGAGTTTATTGCTCATACATTTATTTTTGTTTTTCAAATGATATTCATGCTACAATTTTCCTAAGCTAATTTTCCCAATAATATTAAATACTTTTCTTTATTTATTATCATTTGTGAATGTTTTATTTGTTTACATTTTTGATAAATCATATCGTTTTTAAATTCGAAATTCCCGTAAATTCGGACTCCTGTAGATTTCAATTTTGAATCGAAGCAAATAACACGAAAATAGATTCCTAAAGTAAGTACATATTCATTATTATCATGTAAAGATTGCAAATTCCTGTTTTCCTTTTCATTTGAAACAATATGATATCGAGTCATTTTTGTATCCCAAACACACGCAGGACATAGTTATAATTAGTATATTGACGTTACACATAAATTTCAATGAATCGCGATAACAATCTAAATTAAATAATTTCAATGTGTGCCAAATATTAGTTAGAATTTTTTGAGCTTAATGAAATGGAGTCGTTTGTAACGATTTCCAATTTTTAACGATTTGTTCTAAAACTTCTGGGAATTTGATAATAATAATAATAATAGATTTTTAGTGTGTCTCATGTTTTCGACTGGATTTCAATTCACCATTTTTCATTTTAGAATGGAATCCCTTCGATACCATGATGCATGGAAGAAATCGTCCGAAGATTTGGATTTTTGGTTAAATTTACATTTCAAAACAAAATTCATTTACACACTACAATATAATTCAATAATAACAAGAGCAAAACTTGAACAAAAAAAAATCGCTATAAAATTAATTAAATTATCTGGTCATATTAAGTTGTAGCGAAGAGGAGAACATCATAGATTTAGCGGCTGTAGTGCTCATACGTTGTGCCGTCATATGATCCTTCAATTCCATTAGCTGTTCCGAAAGACGTGACACAATGATTTGTGTGGTTTCCAATTGGGCTTGTAAGCTTCGCAATTCGATTTGCTCTTCGCTAACCTCAACGGCAGCCAATGATATAGCACGCAATCGAGGAAACCAATCCAATGTATTCGATTTAACCATGCCATATACGTAACTTTCTGGTCCGGTAAATTCAGTTGGATCCTTAACTTTTACCAAAACAATAAAATAAAGATAGTGCCACATATTGTGTTCACTTTTAATGTGCTCCTCAAAGCTGACCGTTTTATTATCGAAAGCTGATCGATTCAAGCCACATATAAAACAGGTATTCTTTAAAATCAATTCCTTTTGCTGTTTTTCGCTACGCAAATCGGCAAATGTGTCAATAATAACACCAAAAATCAAGTTTAACACAATAATGATAACGATAAAGAAATAAAGTAGGTCATAGATAACACGAGGCACAAATTTTGCTTCCTATTAAATAAAAGAATCTCATTTTAGTTCCATTCAAAGCATCTAAAAGCATTGAAAATATATGTATATTTTGTAAACTCACCGAGCTACTTGGAGCGCGTAATATATCACCGATTCCACCACCATTTCTTAGGCCCTGGTTTAATGTTGTAATGATGCACATTACTAAAGAATCACAGGAACGTTCTTTACGTTCACCACTACCATCATTTATCAATGGATTGTCCGTACTCGAACAGGATTGGTGTGCTTCTTTGCTTGTTGGATTTGATATAAGTATGTCGGGGCCTTCATTACATGGTAGGCTATCTTCGCCAATCGATATGATTTCATCGTCTACTGGAACTAAGAAGTCATCTTTGAAGAATACGTATCCGATTATGGAGAAGAGATAAACAAGAATCAAGGCCAAAACTGCCGTAAAAATTATGGAACGACCATTACGTGTAACCGAGCGAATCACATTCAATAGAGTTTCTATAATAAAAAACAAAAATATATCGTAAATTTTTTTTTCCATCAGAATAATGTGATGGTCAGGGATTCAGCAGCGGTTAAATTTACCTTCGCGGTACACAACATCAAATAGCAAAATCGAATAGAAAAATGGATGAACCAGCATACCAGCCATACAGAAAACCATGTACACGAAATGATAAATCAACTGCATATCGGTTACAATCTTTAATAAATGCTTTTCTAATGTTCCACGATTGCCCATCAAACTAACAATATGGATTCCCTTCAAAACAACCGTCAACGTTCCCAGCATCCAAATGGTTGGCGATGGGCCAATCGATAAAATCATTCGCAATATTATAGACGCAACGAATGTTCGAATTCCAGATGGTCTTGGCACCGTAAACATACTTGCCAGAGATAACAACATCACCGTCCATATTAGACCAGATATATGTGAACTCAATTCTAAAAAATATCGATCCTCAATTGTAATACATATTATTATTACGGAAGGATACAATAATAATATTACCTGGTACACCATTTTCGAATGGATAAAAAAATGCAATAATTAGATTGATCAAAACAACTAAATTGAACAATATATTGCTCCATAGTGTCATATAGCTGCTAACCCAAAACAATGTTGGTTGGCCGCGAAGTTTTTTTTGCCATTTCATTTCATTGAACATTTCATCGGTTAAATCGAAAAAGTCATTGACTTTTGAGCCTTGATCATCACGTTCGGCTGTATGAAATATTTTGATTTTTGTGTCATTTGTTAAGTATTCACAAATTTCTGGGATCGGAAAAACAATTTGTTCAAGAGTTCGATCGTGGCGGACAATCTGTTGACGCAACAAAAAAAAAAGAAAAAGTTCATATATTCACTTAATTTAAAATCTGAATGATGAATGGAAAATAACTTACTTCAATTTGTGCTGTATGTGTTGCATAATATTGTAAGGCCGCAATTGTTTTACTAATTTCGCTGGCATTTTGTGACGTCGAAGTTTGTCCGGTTGATGATAAACTCGATGACATTGTGTCGGATGGTTTCAATAGGGCTGCCAATTCTTTATTGTGCTGAGCCAGCTGATGACACAAAATATATATATTGTGTCCAACTTCTCGCGGTGAAACGCCACCCTCATCCTGATCATCATCACAATTATACATATCGTCGATTTGCTCATGATCGTCCAAGATTTCTTCTTGGTGGAATGCACGACAAGCAACATCAACCAATTGCTTTGGATTCATATTATACAATATACGTTCAGCGTTTTCGTTATCACCTCGACTCTCCATGATGGCCAACAACAGTTTCGATGCATTATTCTTGAGTTCGAGCACTAAATCCATTCGATTTTTTCCAAGTGGATTTATGTCATTCAATATGAGCGCCGTTATGATGTCTAGCCCATTTGACTCATGGATTGCAATGCAATTTTGATTGTCATGACAAGGGCCTTGACAGTACTCTGTTAAAGTTTCTAACGTTTGATTGATCAATGCCACATTATTTTCATTAATATATAGGCCTAGCAAACCCAATCCACCGGTGGTTGAGCCACAAATACAATCCAAAAACATTAACGTTTCCGAAACCAAATTATAATTGGTTTTGATGTTTTGATGGCGCAACAGGTTTTGCAAATCTGGATTATGATTCTCACATAATCTGAAGAAAAAAAAAGTATCCCGTTATTATTCATATTAGTAGACTATTAAAATGTGATTCAGCCAAATTGACTTTATTTGTGTGAGACGCATACTTACAGTTGTAAAAAACGGAGAACCGGTTGCATTACTAAAACTTTGGCCGATAACTTATTGTTGTCGTCTTTTTCCTTGCGTTTATCAAGCTTTTCGGCAATCATCTCTTCAAGTGCATTATTGCCCATATTAACAGTTAATTGATCTTCACCACCATTACAATTATTGCCCGGAGGTAAAAGATTTCGTGCAGCAGCATATGCTCGTGCAGTTGCTATGCCAGCAGCATTGAGTTCGTCACGTAATTCTTCCGTGATTACAACTCCGTTTGTATGTTTATTCGCTAAAATCAAGGGAAAGCATAAATAATAATCATAAAATATTTTATCTCGAATATTCCAAAAAAATTACCTTGTTTCTTGGAAATTTTATCAATTTCCTTGGGATCCGGTTTTGATTCATTTGTTTTGGATGCAATATCAGATGTATTAACTGTAACAGTTGACCGAATTTCTTGCTGAGCATCTTTCATTTTATCATAAAATACTTTAAAAAATGCTTGGCTTAATTCGGCATTTTGGAATTTATCGTACATGCTACGCTGTATTATTGGATTTCCGCCTTCGAGCAAAGCAATACCTAATTCGACTCCTTCCACAAAAATGGACGGTGAATTGACTGATTTAATCACCAATTCAACCACTAGATTCGATGCACCTTCATGATCCAAATGACTTTGAACTTCATGCAATGTTCTTTCTGCTCTTTGTAAATATTTTGCACCAGGTCCATGTGTTATGGATAAGCCTGATGAATTTGGTGATGATGATGATGATGATGATGGTCTAAGTCCAATATCGCCTATTTTCGGATTCAATCCACTATTTTTTCCCAATAAATGTAACTCATTGGCATGGTGTTTAATTGTATATGCCTCTCCAAAATATCGCTGTAGCAATGTATTTCTCAGATTGTCTCCTTTTTCACCGTACTCAGTGTCCATAGCCATCATTTCTCTAAGTGTCCGAAGTACTTTAACACAAAGCTAAAAAAAAATAAAATTTTATTTTGAGAATGAAAAAAAAACAGCTCCATGCGAAAAAGGGATTTAAGTGTAATAAAATTAAACAATTACAATTATTTTGTTTACCTTTTCTTCTTTTTCCTCTAAAAGTTTCTCCGCGTGCTCGATGAGCCTACGAATAAAACCACCATTCTCACAAATTTTCCGAGATTCAGTACCTTCAGGAAAAAGCAATTCAGATCTGTACAAAATGTCCACCAACAGCGACAATTCTGCTAAAACTAATGGTTTCAATTGATTGTAAATTAATTCCAAAATGTCTTGAAGTCCTTCGATTATACTGCGATCGAGTCGCATCACTTGCGAGGCACCTCGCTCAATTTTCGGTTGTTTTGATGCCAGCAACCATTTGCTAGTTTGACGTGTCAGCATAGCCGATTTGTTGAACATCATGAGTAGCTGATTTTCCAATTCGTCGGAGAATGCAATGTTACGCTTTTGTGCCATTTCTGTTAATGTTCGAATGCAATTTTCGATATGGAATTTCTGTGCCGCAGTTATCCATCGGCATTTTGTTAGACGATATGCCGATTGAACGATCTGAATGAAAATCGTTTGATGTGTTGGCAGTACGGTGCTTTGATCCGAAAATGGGCTGTTAAAAAATGTCGTCAGGCAATTCATAACCTCATATATAACATAATTTTGAAAAATGACATTCGGCACATTGTTTGTGCGTTTCGAAACCGAATCACTCGAATTAGAATTTGAATTGGTATCGGTTACAACAATGGGAACCGGTTGACTGATCAGACGATTTATGTCAGCCAAAAATGATCGTTCAAAAAGATTCCACATATGATGTGATGAATAGATTTCTTTCATTTCAACTTCCGTATCGATGTAACAGTGACTTAAAAAGTCCACGTATGCAATCTTAATTTCTGGTAAACAGTCTGGATGTGAAATCATTGCGATAATATCTTCAAGTGTTAATAGACTGTTGCATTTGATTTCGGTGTATACATTTTTACCCATCGTACAACAGGCTAATAATTTCACTAATTCAACATGGTATTTTAAAGGGCCGTCATCTTTCAAAGTTCCGTCAGCCTTTTGTTGCATCATGGCAATAAATTGATTAAAAGATGATTTATCATTATAGAATACGAGTACATCTTCGCCGGCGTTGATCAGCTGAATTAGAAAAAAAACATTCGGTTTCGAATATATATATAAAATTGAAAGCACTAATTGATTTGATCTTGTACCAAACAATAGAAATGAATGCCTTACCTCTTGCATCACCATATCCTGGCACCGTCGAATAAATTGATTTTCGGCCTTAACAATTGTTTGTAAAAACTTCAAATACTCAACATGTCTTCCATGAATTTCGATACAATGAACGAAATGCTGTACAACTTTTTCATTGACTTCATTACACAATGCTAGATTGTCTTTAAAAATACTGCAAACAGTTTCAGCGTCCAAAATTCCCGGATTCAAAAACATATCCAATTGCTTGTGCAATAAAATTTGATTTTGTTGATTGCCGAGACAAAAGTTTTGTAAAAATTCATGTGCTACACGCATTAAATCATGCATTCTTGAATCTTTTTCATCGTATGGAACCTGCAACAAATCTAAAACGATTGTATGCACACCGACATTTCGAAGCAAACGTTGTTCGTGTTTACGTGGCTTTAAAACATCACCCGAACCATGTGCAATGCAAAGTCTATTCATGCGTCGCAAAATTTGTTCAACTTTCATATATTCTTGATTATGATCAATTTGAGTTCCATCGTCGTCGAGAAACAAACCAAAACTGGAATCATCCTTTCTTAAAACAGAATTATTTGATCTTTTTCCTGTATTTTCACTTTTGCTAAGTGAATCCGATGCATTTGAATCCACAAATATTTTCGAATCAGAACTTTCAGTTGTATTTGCGTTGCTTTCATCCAACAATTTTGATTTGTATACCCAAAGTTCGGATTTTTCTACGCATTGTCGTAAAACATCCAAATCTTCAAAAATAATAATGAAAATTGTTTATTATAAGGATCTGCAAGAGGTCAAAAAATGGGAAGGATCAATCACATACCAGATTTAATTTGCTTATAAGATTCGACGTCACTATCACTGACAAGCAGTTGAACCTGTCGGAATGCATGCAACACTTCTTGCCGTTGACTAAAATGACGGAAAAGTAAATGCAATGCACCCGATACCAATGGTGGATAATTATGCATAGTCAAATGTAATAAGACACGCAAAAATGTTCGTCCGCCTTGACCATCTAAATCGAGTTTGGATGGTTCCTCATCGCAACCAAATATTCCTTCAGCTTGAATACCAATCGATTCAAGATCAATATTTTTTTGGCGTAATGTGATCGCATCCGATGATTGTTGCGGATCGCATTCATCGAATTCCTTTTTGAATATTGACAGCAGGCAAGAAATGCGATAATCTAGTCGCACATCCGAAATGAATTGAAGAATTTCAATGATTTTCAATTTGGTATCCATGACCAACGGATATTCTTTCATTAGCTGGGTAACAGATTTACGTTGTTGAACTGATATTGCTGGTGTGACTATTGGTCCGAGCATTACCGTTCCCTGTAAATTACAAAAAAAAACAAATTTGAGTATTCATTCAATTATTATTATTATCATTATCATTTATCACTTGATCGAGAACAAAGCATAACATTGAAATGAAAAAAAAAAACTAATTCTAATCGAAACTTACCATGTCACCTATTGATCTCAGGACTCCACCGTCAGCTGGTTTTTTTTTTCAAAGGGGAAATCGGAACGGATATGTGATTTAATCAATTTATTTTTGGGTAGAAGATTATTCAAATGTATAGCGATAACAGGAAATCAAAAACATTGAAAAACGAGTACCATGCATTAAACATATTAACAAAACCAAACAAATGATGAGCAAGCTTTCATCCTGCATACCAAAAATGATCATAACAACAAAACAATAATTACAGTCGCAAAGAGTACACACGACTGTATTCAAATTTTTTTTTTTTCAAACGGCACTTACATTCTTCCTTTTCGTTAGTGTTATTAGTTTCACTATTTGTGGAATTTTCTGTTTCCTCTTCGGAGGCAGCTTTTTGTGCGAAAGCATAAGTATATATAAATCGTGAATGGATAAATTGTTAACGAATGCCACCAAATGAAATTGAAATTTTTTAAAATGTTTAAATGAAATTATGTTTACCATCCCTCTTCCCCACAAAAAAAAACCCAAATTAATGATGATTAGAATGAAAAAATTAAATTGCCAAATAAACTTACATCCAAGATCACCATTTGGCATTGCGCCAACAACACTTGCTCCATTAGCATCCGCGCAATCCAATATACTCAATAATGTTTTTGTCAGGCGTAGCAAATCGCTAAAACTGTAACATTGAAAATCGATTTTAACGGTTGGTTATGAAACGTCAGAAAAATAATTGCTCGAACATTGAACATATAAATAGATGTACAGCGTATGGATCTTGCGACATCACATGCATTGCGCATTTATGATTAGTCGAACTTCAAATTTTCAATATACATATATCGAGTACAAACAATCATTATTATTGTTATTGAATGCTTACCCATAGAATCCGAAATAAACCAAGTCTCGGGCCAATTTTACAACTTCGAACGTTAGTTTATTTTGGTCTTGATTTGCGAACAACCATTTTTTGATGGCAACATTACATAAATAGTTCTCTACAAATGCTATTGTTGTATTGAAACGTGCCCGAACCGCTTCCTTATTACAGTCGGGTGCCTTCTCAGAATCGTAGCTGTAAATTTATTAAATATTTATCGAATCATTGACGGAAAAAAAATAAAAATCAATATCGACTTACTCGTCAATTGACATTTTTGATGGGATTTCCGACCATAATCTAGCATATTTAACCGGAGTAACTGGTTCTTGTGGATCACGATCAACGTGTAAATGCAGCATAAGACGACAAAAAGATGCACGCAAATCATGAGATACAGTCTCGTCGGACATACATCTAAAATCAAACAAGCAACAGCGATGTTAAATCGAGAATAAAAAAAAATCACATTTTCAAATGTCAAAAGTAAATTTTTTTACCTGAGAATCAGATCGATATCTAGATGTAGTGATAAACTATTCAAGGCCAAATATTGTCGATTGAGACACATATTCGAGAATAAATTTAGTTGATGGCGATAATAATCCAATATTCCGTATTCATCATTCAACGAAAGTTCCAACATAGTTTTACATTTCTGTGATCAAAAGTTGAATTTTTTTTTTTTTTGGAAAAAATGTCATTGATATACTAAACTTTAAATTGTTTCATACCGTTCGCTTATGCCATAACAGTTTCACTTGGAATGGTTTTTCGAGCTCCGAAATTTGTGAATTTTTATTTTGATCATCGTCCAAAATGTGTTCCATTGTGTCTGGCTCATTGATAATGATTACCGGTCGTTCACATGGTACTATTTCGGTTTCGATCAAAATGTCTGAATTCTTTGCACTTAATACACTTTTACAAATTAATTCTTGTGTGACTGCAATCGCTTTTTTATTTGAAACGCACAAATCCGACAAATAATCCAAAAATCGAGAGTCCCAATTTGCCATATTTTTCCGCACTAAACCCACAAACGTTTCAATTTCGGCTGCAGTTATATGTTTTTCCAATAACTTTCGATTGTTGTGCAAAAGAGCTGTGATTGTATCCTCAGCCAATATATCGTATCCGATTTGTTTTTGCATAAGGCCAAAATGCTTGGCAATATATTCTTGATTTTTGCGATAGTCTTGCTGGCTCAAACGTAATATTCGATAACACAATCGAAAAATATATTTGTAAACACCGTTCTTTGGATCACTCAAGTCGTCGAGCCGAAGGAATGGCACCATTTCATTGCTGTTATCCTCACTTGGTATTAGCGTTTCAAATGGAACCTGAATATTAAGTTAACACTCAAAATTAGTTTGGATTATCATTATTTCTGTTTTAAATCTTTTTTGGAAATGTTTGTCAATCACCTTTAGGAGAACGAATAACTGCCTTAGGATCTCTTGTTCACGTAATAATTTTTGTCGATCACGATTCGGATTATTTATGGTGAGCTCCAGAGCTTCTGCTTTACTTTGTTCATTTTCCATGCCAGCAATGAAATAAACAATATCCTGTAACAGGGCTATCAATGATCTTCGTTCATTATGTGACAAAGATCCACCACGTAATTTTGTATTCATAGCATCCAAGACCTATGCAAACCGAAATAGAACCACAACTCGATTAATTGAAATTATCAACAATGTGTTTTTTCAAAGAAAAAAAAGACAAATTATTTTGCTTACTTTACAAGCATCGTTGGCAAAATCCAAATCACGAACTTCAACCGGTGGTACAGGAATCAAAGCGAATGCTTCTTTGTCTTCTTTAACAAATGAACAGCATACTTTTGACATAACCGGTTTGTCTTCATCGACATCGATGGGCTGTGATGTGGCATGAACCCAAGTATTCGAACAAAGATGTCTCATTCGAACGTAACTAGACTGTGGTACCAGCGAATCGATACGTGTCATCGTAGTCGAGTCTAATTCAAATACAGAAGCCAAGTCGCTTGAATATGGTACGGGCACGAGCCGATATATAACGGCTGGCTGTGCATTCGAAATGCCACTCAATTCCATATCATTTCCAAATTTACTTGATGTATTTGCAATAGATGATGGGCTTGGTGTTATTGCATTAGCTGGCTGCGGAGAATTATCCAATTCGGCAGCTAAGTAAAACCCGGTCGCCAAGTGCTTAAACCTGAACAAGTGATTATGAAGTATTCAAAAATGAGACAAAATTGGATAAAATTGATGTGGATTAAATTTTATCCGAACACGAATTACCGATATAGAGAATTCCAATGTCCAGCACCCCCTCGACAAGGATCATGTTGTACGATATCAATTTCCCATAAGGCTTTGCTACTTGTTGCCGCTGTTGCACTCGTTCTGCCAGTTGTTCGTAAAAATACGTGTTGTTGTTTCTAAAAGAGACAAAAAATCAAATTCGGAAAAACATTCAAAAATGGCGGTCATTTCAAACAATATTATTGTTATCCTACTTTATAGGCATTCATTGTCAGGAATTTTTCTTGTTCGGCATGAAATAGTCGTACAACATCACCGCCCTTCAAAACATCATCTTGATTTTCGGTATGCTTGAGGAATAACGTAATTTTCCATGATGTTGACGAATTCAGCACATTAACCTCCTTACAGCCTGGATTATCAGGCAATTCATAATTAGCAGCTACATGTAAATTTTGTTGATCGGCATTAACCGGATTCAGAATAACTTTATCGCCGATAACAACATTATCACCAGTCGAACGAAGTTTATAAAATGGAGATATATAAAACCAAGAGCCCTCATTCCCATTGGCATCCAAATATACGCGCATCGCATTTTTCTCGAGAAATGAAGGCAATCTTTTGTTAACCGTTAAATATTTATTTGATTTTAAATGTAATAATTGTACGATGCTTCCATACGGTACAATATTTCCGAGAATTTTTTTATTTTCACTTTCATTTTGTTTCTTTTCGATTTCGGCAGCGTGAGCCAATCGCTTCAAGAGACTGGTGTCTGTATTCGGTCCGGATGTGGATCCAGATGACAAATGTCCACCATTTGCAGTATGTGAATTTTGTTTGGCCGCATTCCAGAATTGCTTTTGTGCCGAATAACGATTCATCGGGCATATTTTAATCAAACAATCCCGAAATTTTTTCGGTGGAACATTCAAATTTCCAGCTTCAGGACATACCACAATTCGATCATCAACCAAACTAATTGAAAGAGGAAAAAAAGATAGCAAAATATTCAATTATTATTTTATACATGAAAATGTGTTAATTATGTAATAAATATCATTCAATATTACCCAAGAGTGCTGAGAAAGCCACAGACACTACCTTCCGCATAAAGCGATACAATATCGCCAAGGTGAAGAAAACTCGACGAATCCATTTTTGAATCGTTTGCACTTGGATACATGACACCGTTTCAATGAACTTGAATTTATCGGCTATTCGTATCAAACGAATTCACCAAGCCACTTTCAGCTAAACATTCGATATGGACAATTTAATTTCTTCTAATTTATTTGCGTTCGATTTCAATGTTCTAAAAATATGGAAATGAAAATAACATGAATAAATTGAGTTCGTTTACATGTTTACATTGGTCTAGGTAAGGAGTACGCAATGTTTACGACTAGATGCTTTGAATTTTCATCCTCCTGTGAAGGTTACGTATAACAATTCCGAATGATATATGAGTTATAAAGAAACAAATAAAACTAGAACCAAGCAGATTTCACTTCTCTATTGTTCACTCCCACAATCTTATATGATTTTTATTTTAAATTTTAGATCTTATATTTGTTATTATCGATTGTACTCGATATTGGATTTTTGCAAATTCCAATCCAACCGATACGAAATGAAAGTCACATAAAAGCCCGACAATCAAATACAAGCAAAAACATTTTTGTAAATTAAATGTTTCCTTTGTGTTACATTCGATTTGAACGGAGGAACCGAAATTAATACAATGTTTAGGAAACCGTACGGAATCTCTAATAATATTAGGGAGCGTCATCGCTTCTGGGAAAATTCAATCTACGATCGTCGTCGAATAGCTTTGTCATTTTGTGATGTCAAGTGTGGCGATTATTCGAATTTTAATCACATTGACAAAAATAACTGGCAACAAAGTGTCTAAATATGAATAGTTATTCCCAGAATAGTCGATTCATAATTGCCAGAACTATTTCATTAGATGAAATCTAGTTATAGGCTGTATCACAAACATTAAAATGTATTTAAAAAAAAAATTCATATTCAAAACTAAATGTATTGATTTGCAAAAAGTAATTAACCGTTTTAATTGCTTTCGTATTTTTCGCATTTTTCACAATCTTTCACATATGAATATGGCTTCAAGCTAATTTGTTCGAACTCTTTCACGGTCGATGCAGAAATTATTATTATTCAAACAAAATATTAAGTTTAACTATAAGTTTTCATTTTTATGTTACTAAATTTTGTCGACCAAGACAAAGTTGACACTTTCATCCATTTGCTGGCTATTAAACTCTGACTCGTTGAAAAATGAGCTAAAAAAAATAGGTTAATAGCTTAAAATAGACCAAACAATAAATAAACATGTTCCGACCGGCGACTTCATTGACAACTAATTGACTGAACAGTTGCCAAGTCCAATAGCCAAAAGTAAATGTAGTAAATAATATCACAATTTTATATATACGATCATGATACACTGATACATTGATACATCTTGTATACATGTTATGTGCAATAGATTCATTGTTGACTAACAACTAACAACACACATGCTATCCATTCAAGCAATCAACAAATGAATGGCAAATTGACAACCAATTAGTAAACTTGCTTTTAACATTCAATATGAAATTTGCCTGTGATTTGGGTTTTCGAACGTTCCGAAAACGTTTTCACTGATCGATTTGGCTTCATATGATTCGTGATTTGTGGTTTCGTTTGATATTTTTTTTTCGATGGGCTTAAATAACAGATCGTCGATTCAGGCATTAACTTGAAACCTTTTTCATACGTCACTCAAATGCAAACATGATCCTTTTTTCGCTTTCATTTCCATTTCATTCGATTCAAATATAGAATTGAGTTCTGAACTAATTGCAAATTTCAATTAAACATTGAATTGTTGCTTATATAATTCCGAATTTTCGATTCATTGAATTTTGTTGTTGTATTTATTTTGTGCATAAATCAAAAATAATAATAATCGGTCGATGTTTGAAGCCATAGCAAGCACGAAATTTGCGATATCGAAACGAAACACTTGAATTATTCAAATCCAAATTGACTTGCTGTTTGGTTTGATTAAATTATTATTATGAACTGAATTCCACATTGATGTTATCGATGAATGCGGAAAAATATAGCTATTCACCAAATATGAATTTATTTTAATCAGTCGGTGCTCAAACAATGATCGGTTTGCATTTTATCCAACATTGTGCTTTGTGAAAAACGAAAAAAAAAATTTATCTCGAATATTTGATTTTTGCCGAAGAGAACGTACGGTTAATTGTCACGATCGTAACACTGAAAATTGAACATTTAAATGAAGATGAAACCGAAATAAAACCTTGTTGCGTCACTTCATATCAGCTAGGACCATTGCTATCAGGTCAAACAAGGTCGGTGGTATTTCACATTAAAAATAGATGAATCGCAACAAAATAAGAAGAATAAATTACTTTTATTTTTTGCGTATTCTTTTGCACTGGAGAACTTTCGATTCGTTTTTGTGTGTTTTTGCATGTATGTTGTGGTGTCCAACAAAGACCCATGTTTAGTCACCAACACTTTTTCGCTCAAGTTCAAGAAGACGTTGATAGTAATAACGACAGTGAAAAAAAAAAATATATCTCATCAATACGTGGATGCTGTTGTATTCAGGTAAAAATGTTCTCGACATTTGCGATTGTTAAATATTTATAAGTTAATTAATGAGATTCTTTTTTCTCTTTCGGGACAAACGTATTTTAATATTTTCGTTTCGATTTCTGTGAAATACAATGAACATGATTGCGAAGAGGAAAAAAAAACTCTTTTCACAAGTCTCGCGAGTGAAAATACCTTTCAAAGCCCAAATAATTTCTGGAATAGTAATATCATTCACCGTCTGTGTCCTAATTTTAAAGCAATTATTGGGGCCGATGCACTAACGTGTTTCATTCCAATTTAAATTATTCATCACAAAAAAAAAAATAAAATAAAATCAAAATGAATAAATATGAAAAACACCCAAAAAAACAGAAAATTGAACTTATTAATGGGAAAAAAAGTTCACCTGAATAAGTTATTGAAAATTCTTTTATTCAGACATTCTCACAACACTTTCGACCGTACACTGTACACTAACATTTATGGCAATCCGAAAAAAATGATACAGAAAAATGTTCGTTTCGTATGCCTTTCATATACAAACTGAACTCCAGAACATCCAACTCGCATTTAATAGCAATTATACTCTTTCACACCATCCAATGGCATCCATCTCTTTCTTTTACGTTTATTAAGGCTATTTTGCATACAGGCATTCAAAACAACAAGTAGTTGTAGTTGTGAGTTGTGTGACATCTTTCATAACTGAATTTTTCCATTGATTTTGAATTTGTATGCAATAACACCAAGATGCCTATTATATCATCTTATTGGCAAAATGAATCAGATGAATATCGCATAAGCACAAGATACAGGTTGCTTTAGATAGATTTCTTATAAGAAATAAGCTTGAAAATCGGACGGAAAAATACGACAAACTGAGCTAAATGTCAAACGTTCACCTGTCATCTGTGAGCTGTCAAGTTGAACTGAACATTTGATATTCAGCACGAATAATAATAGAACGTGTGAAAGGTATTGTATGTGTGTCAATTTTCAATGTGTTCTCAAATTTCATCTAAATTTCACATTGATTTTCAGACCCAGCGACGAAAACATGACGATTTATCGTATTTTGAGCTATAAACCATCAGGCTTTTGTCTAATTCGTGGAACTGAAATCAATCTTAAACGTGCATTTTCTGCAGATATTTATAAAAATGATGATTATCAGTATTTACAAAGAGGTCAAATTCCAATGTTGCATTTCCAAAGGTCACTGCCACGACTGAAAATACCAGAATTAAAAAAGACTTGCGACCGGTTTGTAGCTGCCGTTGAACCTCTCAGTGAGCATAGTCCATCGTTTGAAGGTTTTGAATATGAAGTTGAAAGATTTCGAACAACCGGCACTGGACCAAAACTTCAACAGCTACTGCAACATTATGATCAGGCTAATAAAGATACTAGTTACATATCAAAACCTTGGTTCGATATGTATTTAAGTGATCGAAAGCCATTGCCAATTAATTTTAATCCGGCATTGATTATGAAACTGGATACAAAATCCGAATATAATGATCAATTGCTTCGCACATCGAATTTGGTGATAACTTCATTGCGTTTCATGCGATCGCTACGCGAAGAAATTTTGGAACCCGAAGTTTATCATTTGAACCCAAAGAAAAGTGATACACCACTTTATCGAAATGTTTTGTCTAAATCGCCAGAGTTGATTGCATCATTTGTGTCATATCTTTTCAAAGCATTTCCTCTGGACATGAGTCAAGTAAGATTGCAAAAACTTTTTCCTAAAAAATGAAAATAACAATTTTTTTGTGCTTTAGTATCAAGGACTTTTTGCGGCAACAAGAATCCCTCAAATTGGACAAGATGTTATTCAGCGCTTCGAAAAGTCGTCACACATTTGTGTAATGCGAAATGGCCATTTTTATGCTGTGAATGTATTAGATGATGACGGTATTCATTTCAATAACTATTCAATTATTAAAAATGTATAGATTTCGTTGAATAACATCAACTCTCTCTTTATTTTCATAGGTAACATCGTTCCGCCGAATGTCATCTTAGGAAGATTGAAATTTATTTTGAATGATAAAGCGTCCAAAAAAAAAGCCGAATTCCCATTAGGTGTTTTAACGGCTGAAAACCGTGATACTTGGGCCAAAGTGCGAGAACATTTGATTCAGAATCATAATGAGAATTCATTGAATATGATCGACTCTGCTTTATTTTGCGTTTCAATGGATGACAATAAAACCTATCCTGCCGAAAATCCAGTACCTTTAGTCAAGAATATGTTGCACGGAGATAAACATGGATTGATAAATCGATGGTTTGATAAATCGTTTACATTGATTGTGACCAAAGATGGAAATGCGGGAATCAATTTCGAACACTCTTGGGGTGATGGTGTTGCAGTTCTTCGATATTTTAATGAGATCTATAAGGAAACCACGACGAAACCATTCTTACATCCGGAAGATGTAAATCGATCCGTTGATGATGACGTGATGGCAAATATCATCAAAATTGGTGAGTGAATTGGTTAACAAAAGATTGAAATTTATTCAATGTTTGTGTTTTTTTTTTTGTCATTTTCAGAATTCAATTTAGATGATTTATCGAAAAAAGCAATTTCAACGGCAAAATCCAACTATACGAATACAGTGAAATCATTGAATATGCATACAATGATCAATAATGTTATGACAAAGGGCTATTGTAAAAAGAATAAAGTGAGTCCAGATGCTATTATGCAACTTGGCATTCAATTGGCCTATTTTAAGCAACACGATGAATTTGTTGGCACTTATGAATCCTGCAGCACGGCAGCATTTCGTCACGGTCGCACAGAGACTATCCGACCATGTACCATGGCAACAAAAGTATTCTGTGATGCAATATCCAGCAAAAGAGTGATTTGGAAAAAAGAAACTCTCAAAAATATGATCATGAATTGTTCTCAAATACATGGGCAGCTCATAAAAGAGGCAGCAATGGGCCAGGGTTTTGATAGACACATGTTCGCTTTAAAATATATGTCTGAAAAGTACAAAATTCCATTGGATCCAATTTATCAATCAGATGGCTATCGCACACTGAATCACACCATTCTGTCGACATCAAGTCTTTCGTCTGATGGACTTTTAGCTGGTAGCTTCGGTCCAGTTGTAGAAGATGGATATGGAATTGGTTATGGGGTTCAAGATACTATGCTGGGCATCATTTTCACAAACTACGCTGGCCAACAGAATGGAAGCGAATTCGTTGATTGTTTGACTGAATCATTCAACGATATAGCCAAAGTTTTAGATTTTGAGAAAAAGCCTGAAAGTTTTTTCGATTAACCAGGGCGCATATTTTTACATTAGAACAGATTGAGGAATTCACCTTTCTGCTACTGTGTCTTGTTTTGGTTAGTTAAATTGAAGAAATCAAAATGATTTTTATTCCTAAGTTTGAACATTTTGTTGTCAATTTATTATAAGACTACATTGGACTTCATTTTCCGTACAATAATTTGAAGAAATAATTAAAATCACGTTTCATATCCCTGAAAATAACAGAAATTTATCGATTTCTTATAGAAAATGAGCTAAGAATTTCGAAAGGGGAAAATACAGCAGACTTGATAAACGTCAAAAATTCAATTGACGTCTCTTTGGATTGTCAAGTTTTCTGAATACTTGACATTTATCAGTTAGAATAACAACACGACATGCAGGTTATGTATATGTTTCATTTTCGACTTGAACTCGATATTCATCAAATATATTTATATTGGTTTCAATCTATAAAGCAACGAGACAAAAATATGATGATTTACCATGTGTTGGGCAAAAGACCTCTGGCCTTATTTTTAATTTGTGAATCGGAAATAAATGTCAAACGTGCATTCTCTGCAGAATATTATAAAAATGATGACTATCAGTATTTACAACGGAGTAAAATTCCAATGATGCATTTCCAAAAGTCGCTGCCACGGCTCAAAATACCCGAATTAAAAATGACCTGCCACAGATTTTTAGCTGCGATTGAACCTCTCAGTCAGCATCGCCCATCCTTTAAATATTTCACAAAAAATGTAGAAGCATTTCGAACAACCGGCACTGGACCAAGACTTCAAAAGCTACTGCGGTACTTTGATCGGGCTAATAAAAATACTAGCTACATATCAAAACCTTGGTTCGATATGCATTTAAGTGATCGAAAGCCATTGCCAATTAATTGTAATCCGGCACTCCTTATGAAACTTGATACAAAATCCGAATATAATGATCAATTGCTTCGCACATCAAATTTGGTGATAACTTCATTGCGTTTCATGCGGTCGCTACGCAAAGGAATTTTGGAGCCCGAAGTTTATCATTTGAATTCAATGCAAAGTGATACATCTCGCTACCGAGAGGTTATGAGTAAAACACCAGAGTCAGTTGCAACATTTGTATCGCATATTTTGAAAGCAGTTCCTTTGGACATGAGTCAAGTAAGATTGCAAAAACCTTTTGTTAAAAAATGAAAATAACAATTTTTGTGCTTTAGTATCAAGGACTTTTTGGAGCAACAAGAATCCCTCAAATGGAACAAGATGTTATTCAGCGCTTTGAAAAGACGTCACACATTTGTGTAATGCGAAATGGCCATTTTTATGCTGTGAATGTTTTAGATGATGACGGTATTCATTTCAATAACCATTCAATTATTAAAAATGTATAAATTTCGTTGAATAACATCAACTCTCTCTCTCTTTATTTTCATAGGCAACATCGTCCCGCCGAATGTCATCTTGGGAAGATTGAAATTTATTTTGAATGATGAAGCGTCCCAAAAAAAAGCCGAATTCCCATTAGGTGTTTTAACGGCTGAAGACCGTGATACTTGGGCCAAAATGCGAGAACATTTGCTTCAGAATAATAATGAGACTTCATTGAAAATGATCGACTCTGCTTTATTTTGCGTTTCAATGGATGACAATGAAACCTATCATGACGAAGATCAAGTAACACTCACCGAAAATTTGTTGCATGGCGGTGACCGTGATGAGGTTTATCCTGTCGAGGATTCGGAACGGTCAGTCGAAAGTATGCTACATGGAAAGTCTTATCCAGCCGAAGACCCAATAGTTAGTTTACTCAAAAACATATTGCATGGTGATGAACATGGATTGATAAATCGATGGTTTGATAAATCGTTTACATTGATTGTGACCAAAGATGGGAATGCGGGAATCAATTTCGAAAACTCTTGGGGTGATGGTGTTGCAGTTCTTCGATATTTTAATGAGATCTATAAAGAAACCACGACGAAACCATTCTTACATCCGGAAGATGTAAATCGGTCCGTTGATGATGACGTGATGGCAAATATCATCAAAATTGGTGAGTGAATTGTTCAACAGAAGGCTGAAATTTATTCAATGTTTTTGTTTTTGTTTTTTTTTTGTCATTTTCAGAATTCAATTTAGATGATTTATCGAAAAAAGCAATTTCAACGGCAAAATCCAACTATACGAATACAGTTAATTCATTGAATATGCATATAATGACCGATAATAGGATAACGAGAAGCTACTGTAATAGACATGAAGTAAGTCCAGATGCCATAATGCAACTTGGCATTCAATGGGCCTATTTTAAGCAATATGGAGAATATGTTGGGACGATGGAATCTTGCAGCACTGCAGCCTTTCGTCACGGCCGCACAGAGACTATTCGATCATGTACCATGGCAACAAAACTATTTTGTGACGCACGAAGTGGCAGAAAAGATTTCCAAGAAAGAGATATTTTGAGAAATGTAATAAAAATTTGCTCAAATGCACATGAGCAACTCATTCGGGAGGCAGCAATGGGCCAAGGTTTTGATAGACACATGTTCGCTTTAAAATATTTGGCCGAAGAGCAGCAAATTCCATTGGATCCAATTTATGAATCGGATGGCTATCATAAATTAAATCATATCGTTCTTTCAACATCAAGTCTTTCATCGGATGGCCTCTTAGCATGTAGCTTTGGACCGGCGGTGAAAGATGGATATGGCATATGTTATGGAGTTCAAGATACAATGATGGGCGTTATTTTCACCAGCTATGCCGGTCAAAAGAATGGAAGCGAATTTGTTGATTGTTTGGTTAAATCGTTTCGTGATATAGCCAATATTTTGGATTATAAACGCAAGTCTGTAGACTTTTATGATGACTAAACAAAACGAATTTAATTCCGGTTGCCCGTTGTTTTGTTGTGGTTCAGCAAAATGTCTTGTTATGCAAGACGTTATGGGGCTGTGAGCATATCTGCCTATGACTGAGAGCTTTAGGTTCTTCCAAATGAATAATTTTATATATATATAGATGAGAAATGAGAAAAGAGCATTACGGTCAGCTTACGGAAGATGCATATGCATTAAAGCCTGGCTGTGCTTAAATATCCGCATTCACTGATTTTATTGTATTATTTATTATTCTTGTGAGATTAAAACGGTCTATATTCCTATAGATATCATTCAGTTTTATTTGTCAATTCGACAGATCCAATTTCGGTAGTGATAAAATTTGGGAATTGATTTCGCAAACTGAAGAATATAGAAAGTCCTGTCTGTTGGTTTTGTGTATGCGTAATTCAATAAAACCACTCGTATTAACTTTCAAACATTCATAAATAATTGAAAAGTTTACAACTAAACTGTATTTATGAAGCGGCAGCAATCGGTGCTACTAAACCATATTTTTGATTCAACAAATTTGAACGATGAGTCTGAACACATTTTTCAAAGCCGGCAACAGCATCGGAACAATTTAAAGTGCCTTTCGCATTAGCTTTATAGCATTCAAGAACTTTAACTTTAGCTTCTTTGCATGGCGGTAGTTGATATTGAGGTGCTGAATTGTCAAAACGTTTTCGCACAGCGCTGAGCTGTAATGGAAAAAAATTCATATGAAAATTCCGATATTTAAATGAGATATGTGTCACAATTTCAACTTTCAGAAAACCTACAGTTTCATTATATTCCTTTTCTAGAATTGCTGCTGTCTTTTTTAGATCTTCTTCCTGTTTTTTCAAACGATTTTGCCAATAAATATCATTTTTACGCAGCTCTTCTTCCATTTGACGTTTTACTTCGAGTGCGGTCATGGTCGTTCCACCTGTAAATTATTGAAAATCACTATTAAAATTCCATCGAATCAAATCAATTTATTTTGTTGCAATTATTACCAGTGTGAATGATTGTTGCCGCTGGTGCTGGACTTGGTTGGGCTATTTGTATTGAAGGCTGATAATGTTGCAATTGTTTTTCCCATTCTAATCTTGCGGCTGCAACGGCTGCTGCCGCCACTCTTCGATCATGTTCTTTTTGTTGGGCAACATCTATTATTATTAATGACACCAAAAAAAAAAAAAAATCAAAATACAAAAATGACTTATTAATAGGCGATATTTTCGATTGTGACGGAACGATTACATAAACAATGTTAACATTTATAAAACAACTTTGAGGTTATTATTATTTTTCATTTTTTTTTTTCATTCATATACCTCGAACATGTAAACCCTTTAAACGATCAACAACTGCATCCGAAACTTCGATAATATTGTTCGGAGAATCATTGTCTAATTGAACCGTACGTGGACTGGAACTTCTAGCACCCATTATTGAAATTTTTGATTAGAAATTTTCTACGTACGGTGGATTAGTCGAACAAAATAGGCCAATATTGGGGCTTCATTCGAATGACATCGATTGAATGACGTTTTGTCCAACTCAAAGCCTTTGATTCTCGTATTTGCCTCAAGATGGAGCTCGATTTCAGAAAATTTGATGTTGTGTATTTTTTTCAATCGCTAATAAGAACCAAAGTTCCATTATAGATATTAAAACAATTGATTTTCTTTATATTTTGTCATAATTTGAAATTTATTTTAACAACTATTTAATTTAAAATCATCGAGATCGGTTGACTATCACCTAATAGCTTTCGTATTATTGTTGTATACATCTGTTGTCCATTATTATGTTCAGACATTTCATCAATAGAAATAGTCCACTGTTGAAATGTTTATTTTTATCATCCAAAAATGTTCTATATGAACTATATTGAGAATAGCGCCTTTTCACATCTCATCACTGTCATTCGGAAGATTCCTCTTCGTCGGATTCGGAATCAGGATAGAAGTCGAAATCAATAAAATCGCAATCCGGTACATTGAATTCTAGCCATTTTCGACTTTTCTCTATCAATATTTTCGGAACTTTTAACTGACATCCCTCGCTCGACAAAACGACTGTCAATTTGGTTTTTTTTGGACGGCATCGAACTAATTCAAGAATTGATTCAAAGTCTTGTGAATCGATTACCACATCATATTCACAATTGATACTGATATATTCCAGTTCTGGTGCCGATTTAACCATTTCCTCGATTCGCTTGATATCAATTTCTTCACTGGAATCCAATTCAATCGATTTCAATTGTTGAAGTGCTTTTACCATTTCCACCAACAGGTCATTATCATTCAATTCGTCATAGCTGAGCTTTAATTTTTTCAAATGTTTCAAAGACTTAATGTCATTGATAACGCTTCCATCGAGATCCGCACCAGATAAATTCAATTCTTCAATTGGCAATCCTTTCTTTACCAAAGATTTGAGTGAAGAAAACGAAATGTAACCGATGGCAAGTGATTTCAAATTTGTCAACCCATTTAATTCATCCAAGTTTGGTGACAATTTAATTTTGCCAAATAATTCCAATTTCTCAATATTTGAATTGAGATTACGGACAGCGTTTGACGTCAGATTGGTATTCCAATTCACCGAAATCGAAAGTTTTTTCAGCTGACGATGTGATAATAAAAATTGATCCACCATATTATCTCTCAATTTCGGTATTTCACAAATTTTCAACGTTTCCAATTTCGGAAATTTCAATTTCGAAATTTGGGCAAAGTTAATGTGCGTGAGCTCTAGCTCCTTCAATTCAGTGCAAACATTCAGCATTTCACCGATGGTTTTATCATTTTCGGCCGCATCAGCTATGGACAACGATGTGATGCGTGAGAAAAGCGGCTTCAAACCTTTCATGAATTGTCCATTTATTTTCCATTCAGTGATACTGATCTTGGTGAGTTTGCTGTTTGGATTTGAACCGAGCGTTGCGATACGATCCAGAACCAAATTGATACCAAAATAATATGATGAATTGAAATCCAATTCGATCGATTGAATTTCAGTAGCGAATAGGCGTAGAAGTGGCAACGAAATATTGTTGTTCATTTTTAAATGTAAATATGTGCTGGGTTTGATGAGATCTGCTGCCACTCTTCTGAATTGATTGCAAACGTCGGCAGTTGACAGCAAATCGTCAATTTTTAAGCGTTTGAAAATTTCTCGCAAACAATCTTCATTCAATTTGTTGATTGGACAGGCACCAATAAATTTTTGTGACTTTGACAGACCGCTAACCGATGGTATATGTTTTTGGCTGTGAGCCTCTTTTATTTTTACAGTTTTACCATTAATTTTATATTTCGATTCAGCAATGGCTGCGGAAGCTGATTCAGCGTTGTCGAATTGTACGAATGCGTAACCAAATTTTCGTTTCGAGTAATATGCACTTTTCCAAATTGTCCGAAATGTTGTCGAATAGCTGGATCGAACTTTATTAAAAATATTTTCGAGAGAAATGGCAAAAATCAGAGTGGTAAATGTATAATTTTCACATTGGAACTTACCGATTTTTTGACCGGACAAATGTGAATTTTCGTCATTTTAACATCGCTGGTTGATTGCAAACTTGTTGATGCCATATTTTTTATTTTAAATAAACTCAAGAGATTATTGTGAAATGATTCGTGTTCAAAATGTCATTGATTTAGCATTTAACGTTTTAACTTTGGAATTTTTTTTTCTTATTTGGAAAACACTTCTTTTGCGCGATTGTACGAATGAATGACTGTAAGCAGCCAAAGACGACTACAAATAAAATCTTTTGAAAATTTCTGAAATTTCTCATCTGTCAAATGGTAAACGTCATATACAGGACATTCCATTCCATCGCATGGTGCGATTCTTGGTCACCCATTCAACTTATGAACCGGATTTCACTGTTCGTGTAAACCGATTCCACCAAAGGGAACGACGAAATGAATCATGAATCGTATTCGTTCAAATCTTTATTGGTTTTTATAAAAAATTCGTTTATGCGTTTGAAAAAAGATTCCATTTGAAAAACAATCACATTAATTTTTACGTTGTACTGATGATAAAATGAATTAAAAAAAGAACTTATTAATTTGTCTTTCATTTGAGGAGCACACAAATATGGCGAATGTGTTTGTTGTTTAGACCTGTTTCGGTTTACTGATCGCATAATCGACACCATTATATTTGATGCGGTTTTCGTAAAACACCATATCCCACATAACTATCATCGGCCATGCGATATGATTTGTGATCGGCAGTGGTTGGTGTAGCGGCTGAAATTGTATTGCTTAATGTAATGGTGGCGGCGGCTGTGATGTTATCAATGCAATTGACATCGGTTTCGATGGATCGTTGTTGCGGTCAGTCTGGGCCAACGAAACCGGTTCATAGTCTTGGTATTTGGATTTTTGTGTGGATTTTATTGAAACATCGGTTCGATTCATTTTGTCATTGGTGTCATTGTTCGGTAGTGTTTTACGCGGTGGTTTACATGGCGTTATTTTATGTATTGACATTTGTGTGCTCGATGCAATTGACGATGAAAATGAATTGTTATTCAATGGATCGGTGGACGATAGAAAACCACGTAAAATGTGACTACTTTGACTTTGTTCATTGTCGGTGTGCACTTGATTCGGTGACGGTGGCAATGGGCTTGCGTATTTTTTTTATCGCTGATTCCAAGGTTCCATTATAGATATTAAAACAATTGATTTTCTTTATATTTTGCCATAATTTGAAATTTATTTTAACAATCATTTAATTTAAAAACATCGAGATCGGTTGACTACCACCTAACATTGCTGTTTTCCGTTCCACTTTAATAATATTAATTATGTTATAAATCCAACAGTGCAGAGTGCAGATCATATCAGATCTTCCTGTGGGTAAAAGCCGATGCTGTGTTGTTCTTTCACAATCAAAGCTAAAATATGTATTGAAATGAATGAAAAACTTTTTTATCAAGATTTTCCATAATATCAATATTATCAAACGGAAACAATTAGTTTGGAGCCTGTAAAATGAATTTTTTCTATAGAACTTTCGATGATTCAATATATTTGGTTTAAAAAAAAAAATTTCTTCATAAAATCATTTCAATGAGAAACCGATTGAAATATGAAGAGCGTATAAAAAAGCGTTTATATAAATTCAAATGTGTCTTGAAAGTTCAAATATATTTAGAAAAATATTTTCCAAGAGCCTCAATTAGCTGTCGGTGGTGAATTGATTCGATGGTTGTGCTTTTGTATTATTGTTGTATACATCTGTTGTCCATTATTATGTTCAGACATTTCATCAATAGAACATGGACTACCGTTAATTTCAATAATGCTATTGTCAATATTTCGGTTGGATAAAGCCGTAGATGATGGTTGCTTCATTGATTTACATTGATATCGATCTGGTATGTTCAGATCATCACTGACTTCTTTTGAAATTCGTTGAAATTCTGCATTCATAACATTGTATGTGTGTTGCATGAGCTCATCTAAATGTTCTTTAGTCAAACCGGCCGTTTGTATTGGCGGTAATGTTGTCACAATTATTCGTCCACTGTTGAAATGTTTATTTTTATCATCCAAAAATGTTCTATATGAACTGAATACAACCGGCAATATTGGTATCTGTGCATCAATTGCAACATGAAATGCACCTTTTTTGAAACGATGCAATTCGCCGGTATTATGACGAGTACCTTCCGGGAATATCCACAATTTAATTTTTTTATTTTTAATGTCATTGGATGCGTTGCGCAATTGTTCACGAGCTCGGCCTGATTGCATACGATTAATAAAAAGAAGACCACAAAGCCAGGCCGCCAAACCGAATGGCCATGCAAAAAATAGTTCACGCTTCGATACAACCGTACATTTATTCATCACAGGCCATAAGTCAAACATTCCTAGAATCAAATAGAAAAAGCCATATATTAACGGTGTCATCTGGTAAAAGATTTATTTAAAATTGTTTACCTAGAATATCCAATGAACTTTGATGATTAGCAACTATAACACAAGCCTGATCCTTCTCCAAATGCTCCTTGCCACGAAGTTCCCATTTTAATCCAAGTATTGTTGAAATATGATGACAAAATGAGCTGGCCAATCTGTGTAAATTGTCCAATAATACAGCAAGTATGAACAAAGTTAATAGTTTAATCCACTTTAGAGATGTGCGTTAATTAAATTAGTTGCTTTCGAAAAGAATCGTTCTTAAAACATTATATTTATTTGTAATTCATTGCTTGTTGCAAATGTGCTTAAATACGAAAGCTTTAGACAGTGGACACGTTCAACCTTGATTGCTTTTGACTTTGTTCGCCCGCCAGGCTGTCTAGAAATACTAAAATTGTATCATTGAATGTTGTGTCGGTGGTGAGAATGTAACGACATCAAAAGGTCAAATGTTGACTGCACCTAGAATTCAATTAACCGGCATTACCGGTTCATGTTGACAATTATAACGATTTTCAGGAACACAATAAAATATACTGTTCCGCACAACAACAAATTTATTTGTTTTATTAATTATTCGAAACGAAATTGCTGTTAGAAATTCAAATAATATTTTCTAGGAAATCTTAACTTGAAATTTGATACATTCAAACAAATACTGTTAACGTTCAGCATGCGATAATAGAATGTTATCCTATACTGTGCACTATTGATACATCGATACGAATTGATTTACAGCCCTTCGAAAACAGAACGCTCGCATCGATTTCTTGTTTTATCAAAATTCATTTGCATGAATATTTTATTTTAAAACGCACATTGAAAATCTTTCTTTGTAAATCATAAATAGTCTCTCTAATCATGTTTTAAATAAACAACGAACATTTAGTATTTATCAAATAGACTAAAACGATATCAGCTGATTAAATAAAATAATGTATTAATTTTTTTAAACCTTGACGAGCACGAAAACATGGCATTCATGATTTATTTGTCCATTTTTCCATGTGACGCTTTGTTTTTTTTTTCTCTCCAAAAACTATCATTTTGATTTAATAGGTAATTTTGTTTTTCGTTATCGGTTCTTGATTTGGGTGACTTTTTTAAACATGCATGATTTTCCCATGAGAAAAATCCAATATGTATTATTCATTGAATACTTACAACAAATTTTTCACATTCCATGGACGAAATAGCATTGGTGGTATCAATATGATAGAATTTATCGACACAATAACATAAGCGACACCAAATCTAAAGTAATACCGAAATACATGACTGATTTCATACAAAAATGGTAACAACAGTATTAAACATATCACACAAATTTCAAAATATGTAGCCGATGCCATGTTCATGGTAAGCATTTTTCTCTTGACACTGTTTACTGTTTACTTTTTTTTGGTATCGGGTTTTTCGTTTGATTTAATTAATTACAACTCCTTTTAATTTTTTTTTTTAAAGGTCTTTCATCCGTTTTGAGTTATCCTTGTAACATTCGTTCGAACAAAAGAAAAAACAGTTAAACAATTTTCTCTTTAAAATGCTATCCGCAGCCAAACTTCATCAATTTACAACCTCGTCATTCCTCTCTAACGTCTGGAGCCAAACTATTATCATCAAATGTTTTGTAATTTTGGTTTTACGTAGCATTTAAATAGATGTGCCGTCTGTTTGTTTTCGGTACTGAGGCTCTTTGTTTGTAAAGAAGGAAAATTATTAATGATCCGAATACGCACACCGTATTGTCTGTCGCACTACCCGAAAAACGTTCTGTTTTTGCGTATCTTTCGTTGTATGATTTACCATATAAACTTATTTGCACTTATAGAACCTTTGGCATTTATTTTTTTCAAAATTAATCGATGACAATTTATTATCGATTCTAAATATCTGTAAAACAGCATTCACGTTGCATTATATATCAACGATTGACGAATCTTTAGCTGAACTTGATTTTTATGATTTTTGTTTTTTTTTAACAGCACATTACACTAAATAAATGTGCTTTCGGCTCCGGAATTCGGAATGAAGTTAAAACGATGGCTTGCGAGTCGCTGAATCGAGCGTCATATCGTATGGCTAATTAAGGAAGCGATTCCAAAAATATTATTGAAACAAATAAAACAAGCAAATTCGATTCATTCACCAGTAGCACGAGTACAACAGAATATTATATAAATTACTTGGTGGTTTCAGGCGTTTAAATCCGACGAAAATTGATTTCATTTATTTGATGATTTAATGGTTTTCAATTCCATTTGATTATTGTCAAAATAAACGTCCGCAATAGCGACTCTTATTCATATCTGTTTCCGTCAATTTCTCAGTCTTTATTCTGTCTTTTTTTTTTAACCCACAGATGATGAAAGAAATGCGTATTGATACACTGGTTCTCATTCCAATTTCCAATTCATAAATTGAAGTTCACCCGCAGTCACATACATATGTACCGTTCTCTCAATCTAACACAATTATCGATAATTTTGTATTCAAGCCGTATTCCACATTATGGAACTGTTTTTTCCATTCTCTTTTATCCGATTATTCGTTCGGAAAATATGATGTGATCACAATTTATAAACTGCATTAAATAATTTTTTTTTTTCAAGAAACTTATGAATTCGAAATCTTTTAGTTTCCAGTTTTAATGGACGGCATCTGGTTAATCTTTTCGATATTTTTAAATGAATTTATATGTGAAAATGCACTGAAATCAAGATAAACCAACAATTTAATTCACCAACTTTGAATATTTTTCAATATATTTCCTCCTTTCTCTGTTTTCAATTCAATTCGTGTGTGTTTTTTTTTCTGAACGGCCGCCAGGAGGTCGTATTTATGCGCAAAACACACATGCACACATTTTTGAATGAAGAACCATTTTTGCATTAGATATAAAACAGGACATTCTGTGTGTTTGTGCGTGTATTTGTTTGTTCGGGGATGCGGCTCAAATGTAGACTGTGAATGAATGATTAATGCATGCAACAATATGGTATGAACCCCTCTGTATCAGAACATAAAGTCGCTAGCTCTATGTTTGACTGTTTGCTTTGCGTTTCGCATCAAACGTTCAAATAATCGAGAATACGTTTTCAGCGTCGCAATTATTGGATCGTTATGGTCAAACGTTCAGCATAATTTCGCTGTGAGCACTATTTGGAGAGCTGAGCTACGCTCCCAATATTACCAAAAAAGAAAAAAATTCGATTCAAAAAATTTTCATTTTGATATTAATGGTTCTTCTTCAATTCATTGTTTATTTATTATAAATGAACCGACATCGGCATGGTTACCAAATGTTTAAAATTATTAGCTATTCATCATTTATCGAGCTGGTTCAAATGTATAATGTTTATTTCCATCTCCTGGCATATGTTTTGGCATCGCTGGTCGAAACATTTTTTTATCTTCAAACCACCAAGTCAACAGGAAACAACCTCCCACTACACCGAAAAAAGACAAATACATGTCCAAAAATGAAAATCTGAGCGGAGCTGGAGTACCAACGTGGCACTCATCATAATAATCGATGTCAGCGTGTACCTAAAATGATTTTTCAAATGTAATTTCACATAGTTTGTTTTTATTTGAGAACGAGACTTGATATGGATGTGATGCATACCGGTTCGCCAAAGTTTCGTCGCATCTCTGGATTATCATATGGATAGTTTACATCTCTTTGTTCCACCGGTATATCAGGCAAATGTGGATAATCACCATAAAATTGACCTGTTTTGTTTTTGCATGTTTTAAATTAATAATAAAATAGTTTGTTCGGTATTTTCATTGAATTTACCCTCATCCGGGTATGGCTTATAATCTTCAGGCAATAATCCATATTTTTTTGCAGCCGCACGACGTTCTTCATCGGTTCTTGGAAACGGACCTGGTTTCCAGTCCTTATTCCAATCTGACGAAAAAAAAAATTATTTGTTTTTTATTTTCATTGAAAATTGATATGATATACACAGTGTTTGTGTATCATGTCTATTACGTAAATAACCAAAAATCCATGAATGTGTTAACTTGAAGCGATAAAAAACGAAAATAATTATGGACCAGAATGGATATCGGTGAATCGAACTTACGCGATGCGTTACGAATGATTTGGCAGCTGATCGCAGGATTTTGAATAATTCTATTCAAAATTTTCACACTTTTCATTATTGCTGACATTTTTGGTGCACAGAGATTGGAAATCGTACAATTACCATCTGATGTATATTTCTTTTTCTCAATCAACGTTTGACATTTTTAAAAGAGTACGTTCAATGGTTGAGACTGGCTGAAACGATTAAATTATGAACGTTTAAATATTTTCCTTGCAACAATTCAATATTCATTCTCAACAAAAGTAAATAAATTTAAAATTCAATGTTAAACAAACAATTCCCTTCTTTTCATTTCAATTAGATTCTTAGATTTTCGAGTAATAAATAAAACTCACAGCACATGTCTCAATGTCAACGATGGCAATACTCATAGTATTGCTTTGTGCTACAATAATGTGCGAGTTGAAGCAACCAAGCCGTCATGTTGAATATTATTCCGTCGATTGTGTCAAAACACACAGAAGAGTGTATATTGTCTGCTGCAACGAATCACAATATATTTATTTTTTTGAATTTTCGATTAATAATTTTCATTTGAGAAATTAAAAAGAATCATTGCTCATTTATAGGAAAAATATTTGTTCATTTCAAATATTCAACAAAATACATTTTGTTAAAAGATTGAACGTTCATCGAAAGTGAGGTTAGGCTCACGTACGCGCTTTATTGTCAACAATTTTATCGCGTGTAAAAATTTCTAAAAATAAAAATTCAAAAATGGTTCCAATTGGACATCCAGGACCACAGCACAACATTCATTCTTCACATTCGATGCCTACGATGGCGACGGCCCCATCAGGGCCAAACACATTATCAACAAATCAGTCGACAAAGGCCGCCTCTTCGGTGGTGAGTTCTGATATTCCGGTGTACATGTATAATGGTCATAATTTTCTTTTCATATCAATTTAATTGTTATTTTATTTTCAGAAACCAAATTATACATTGAAATTCACATTGGCTGGTCACACCAAAGCAGTTTCGGCTGTAAAATTCAGCGCAAACGGTGAATGGCTTGCAAGTTCTTGTAAGTAGTGGTATTTTTTGAAGATGTTATCATCGACTTATTCAATTGATTTTCGATTATTTCCATTTTTTTTTCATTCGGATAGCTGCCGATAAATTGATCAAGATTTGGGGCGCATATGATGGTAAATTCGAAAAAACGATTGCTGGCCATAAATTGGGCATCAGTGATGTAGCTTGGTCGAGTGACAGCCGTTTATTGGTCAGTGCAAGCGATGATAAGACACTGAAATTGTGGGAGCTCAGCACCGGAAAATGTCTCAAAACGCTTAAAGGTCATAGTAACTATGTTTTTTGTTGCAATTTCAATCCACAAAGCAATTTAATTGTGTCCGGTAGTTTTGATGAAAGTGTACGCATATGGGATGTTCGAACCGGTAAATGTTTAAAAACTCTACCAGCGCACTCAGATCCAGTCAGTGCAGTAAATTTTAATCGAGATGGCTCTTTAATTGTGTCATCAAGCTATGATGGTTTATGTCGTATATGGGACACAGCATCTGGTCAATGCTTAAAAACATTAATCGATGACGATAATCCGCCGGTATCATTTGTAAAATTTTCACCAAATGGTAAATACATTTTGGCAGCAACACTCGATAACACATTGAAACTGTGGGACTATTCCAAAGGGAAATGCTTAAAAACATACACAGGCCATAAAAATGAGAAATATTGTATATTTGCCAATTTCTCTGTCACCGGTGGAAAGGTAAGTGCAAAAAAAAGTGATGAATAACTTTGACATTTCAATCGGAAATGGATTTTATTGTTGGCTATTGTAAACATTTTTAGTGGATCGTTTCGGGTAGTGAAGACAATATGGTGTATATATGGAATCTTCAAAGTAAAGAAGTTGTACAACGTTTACAAGGCCATACAGATGTTGTACTTTGTACGGCTTGCCATCCAACAGAAAATATTATCGCATCTGCTGCACTGGAAAATGATAAAACAATCAAACTATGGAAAAGTGACACATAAATGAAAACAGCCAATAAATAATAATACCATCATCATTATCATCATCATCATCATCATCATCTTAGCACCTCATTAATATTTCATTTTACTGGTGGTTCTAAAATTTTGGAGCTCATTTTCTGTATAAGAGATCATGAAGGACACACACACACACTTTCTTTTTAAATACACGAAGTAATGCTGCATAATAATAAAATTAGATTAAGAAAGAACAACCATTTATTGATAACAGTCAAAAAAAAAAATTTAAGAGGAAATATATTGAAAATTGACGACAATTTTGGAACACCTGTTATTGAATAATATAATATTATTGTCGATTTTGAAATATCATTTTGATTATCTTCCTTTCATTGAATTTTAAGGAAATAAAATTTTGATTTGCATTTTTATGACTCAAATAAATATATTGAATCATCAACTCACCTTATGTTTTCTCTTCGGAAATTGTCCATTTTGCCCTGATTCCATAGAAAAAACCGAATTTTTGTCTTTATTTATCTTTCAAAAGATTTCAAATATTTTTTATTTTTTTATATGAAAAAAAAAGTCTCTGCCGAACAATCTCAATTCAGCAAAAGAAACATTGTTTTCGATTTATGTTTATATGCACACAAAGTTTGAAACACTTTTGCTCAACAAACAGACTTATTCGTCTGGTCAATGATTTATCCGGATCGATTTAACAAAAATATTTAGGTAATCTGATGCATCAATGAATAATAAACAAAGCCTGTTTGTTTGTCTTCGCTGCATCATTAGAATAATAACAAAGGTGCTCACTCAAATATGTAATCTCACACGCGCTGCTAATATTTACTTATACAAATCTCCTGTTTCATTATTACGTACGCCGATTTTCATTCATTTTAAACGTAAATTTTTTGTTAAATTAGAAATTGCGTCTGACAATATATTTAATTGTTGTTATTAAATCGAATGAATATAAATATGTAGCACTCAAAACTGGGACATTTTTATTGGAAACGTTGACAAAAGTAAAACGGAGGTTGGTTTTGGACTAGTTAGTTATCAAGTTGTTAGTGAGGCTGAAATAAATATCGTGAATAAATTGATTTTGCATTATTATAAGTTAACTACGGTTTGATTCGTTCTTCGATATAATTAAGTGCCTCGCTAAGCATACGTTTTTCAGAGATACGATATTGTATAATATTAGTTTTGATATGACTTAGTTTTTGATGACCTTTTCGATGATGTTGTTCTAAAAGACTTTCGTCATCCGCAATCGATGTGGCAAAGGCCTTCAGCAGTAATGTAAGTCTCATTTTCAAAAATTGCCAAGTTTTGATTTCTAATGCTGTATCAAGAGCACAATCTAAATAAAGTAAATCGGATGGAACTTTATCCGGTGTTAGCCAATGATTCAATTGTTCTTCGTTCATATTAAAAATCCGTACAAAGGCCAATAGTTCGGGTGAAATAAATTTTGGTGCCGGTATTATTGTGATTTCTGTATTTTTTGCAATTCCAATGCAGTCCAACAATTTTGAGCGTTGTTTCACTAAAGGATCCGTTTGACTGAGTCCCAATCGAATTACCACATTGTCCGACTGATTTTTTTCGATGACAAAACTGCAAACCCAATAAATAAAAATAAATATTTAATAATTAAGAATATTTAGTAACTTTTTAGTCCAGTTTGATTCATTCACTCATGACTCAAATCCTAAAGACTATTTTGATATCGAATTGAAAATCAACGAACCCGTTATGTACGAGTAAATTGGCATTGTTACGGTTGCCATAATATATGAAAATTTGTTCCCCTTTTTGAACATCGCTAAAAGTGGCGCCTTCGATTTGTTCATCGGCTACGTTATATGATGTTGTTACAACGCCATTCTTATGATTTGCAAAGTCCCAGAATGGTATCAAGGCCGGCATTTGAGTAATTTCCTCTGCATTCGTTTCACTATCACTTTTAGACGTTTCATTATTATTGTTCCTCTCTATTGGTATCGCATTTTGTCTCGTCATAACTGTCGAAACGGCCCAACTAGAAAATCAAAGAAAAAAAAGTGAAAAATATGAAAAATATGAATTATTTTTTATTGTCTTTTAGTCGGTTATTCAATTATGTTCAATTCAAATATTTTCCATTTCATTTTAAATTAATACTTAAAGCAAAATATAAAAAAGAAGAAAGAATCGAAAATCAATAAAATAAAACCGCTATACAATCGCTTCTATCTTGTTCGTAACAGGAAGAGCAAATGAAATTGGAATGGATATACATTTGTGAAAGTTTGCCGCTAATAACTTGCTTTCAACAGAACGCGAAAAAGAAGAAAA
>GL501490.1:873691-958364 GCA_000149185.1 Mayetiola destructor
AAGCATTGTGTCAAAATATCAAACCATAATTTTTATTGGTTTCATTTTTGAGCTACGAAGTGCCTCAAACATTTCAAACCAATGGCAACAATTTGTTGGATTTTCATAGCCATATTTTGAATTCTTGCTATTTCGAATGAAAAATTTTGTTTTATCAAAGCGTTGAATCGTTCTAATTTATTATTATTAAAAAAAATCATCGAAAATGAAAGCATGAGAAAGACCTTGATCTGCTGAAGTAATGAAATTTATCATTTTCATCAGCCATTTTTTAAGAAAAAAAATAAACAATGCCATTTGATTTCAATCTTAATTTAAAAATATATAAAATCACTATTTTCATCCATCACGTGCGGCAATTCCGAGCACATACTTACGTTTGAATGCATTTCATTGACATAGAACATTTTTTTCATTTTGATTTTGCGTTAAATGCCAAAATAATTTAAAACTTATGTGAATTCTTCTCAATACAAAACAGATATCGAACACAAAATATTCAGTATGAAAGAACATTTGCGTGAATAGAAGAACATTTTGCTCTTGTTCTGTTCCTACGATATACTATCACCTTATTTGAAAAATTTGCCTACCTCCACCAAAAGAATTTTGAATGTTCAAACTAAAATCGATTAGGCTTTCAATCATCTCTAATATCAATGCGATACGTAAAAGTTTAAACGAGAATGTTCGTGTACGTGTTCAACAGAGTGTTCATATTCCAAAACAAAATGTGAGTTCGATTTCCAATCGATTTCATCCGAATCCACTCATATGACCCCGTTCATAGCAATTACATTCTTTGTGAATATTTTCCAGAATTTCCCTTTTATTAGTTCCGAAAACTTGATTTCAATCACTAAATGAGTTTTGTTACAAATGAAATGCAATTTCATTGTTGACTGCACGCCATTTCAACTTTCAATAGTTTCCGAAACTCCGTATATCAAAAAACGCCAGTAATCAATATCATCTCGGAGTTCCTGGTTTTTTGTTGTTTTTTCCATTTTCACTAAATATGTTGCTGATAATTGAATGGCATAGAATAAAAATGGTCCTTTTCAAAATGGTTATTGAGGAGTTGAGTATGAAATGAATGCGTTGTTAGGCTTGAACATGACGAAAATGATTTTTTAGAATTGAGCTCAAGTTTAAAAAATCATTTCCTTCATGTTCAACTCTACTAAAATATTGTTGTCAAATTCAGCTTTTTTCTTCTGCCTCCTTCTAAAACTATTTCCGTCACTTTCCCTCTGAATGCTCGTCGATGCTCAATGCTCATACGGTTTAAGTAAAATATATTTTGAATTTCCTGTTCCAAACCATTTTCATTCTATGCCATTCAATTATCAGCAACCTATTTAGTGAAAATGGAAAAAACAACAAAAAACCAGGAACTCCGAGATTATATTGATTTAAGAATATACCTGTCAAGTCTCGAAATACTCAACTCTCCAGACTCAAGTCTCTGTACTTATGTACGGTACGGCCATACCTACGAGGCCGATTAAGAGTGAACAAATTCGCTCATTTTTACTCTCTTAATAATTTTTTTCGGATATTTTTTCTTTTGATAATGCCATGAGAGAGCATGAATTACATTTTCCGAAATAAAAATTTAGAAAACAATGTGAAAAAAAAAAAATTCCACAGGGGCTCGAACGTCGTAGATCTCTGTACTTGAATCTCCATACTTGTAATTTTTTACTTCGGTATCTTGAGACCTGTCAAGTATTTTAGTTACCACTGTCGGAAACTATTGAAAGTTGAAATGGCGTGGTTGACTGTGTTCGATGTTCAGTGTTCAGTGTTGAGCCAACAAAATGGAAATCAATCGATTCAATTCATTGCAAGAAGTAGGTATAGTTTTGGCTCAAACGGTGCCAAAGAGTGAAAAAGAAAATTGAAAACAGAAACTAAACATGAAGAAGAAAAATAATAATAATAATAATAATAATAATAATCGAATGCCATAACTAATATCAGTCAGTTCATTTAACATTGATTCAAATGCATGTATGCAACATGTTCGTTCGCGTGTTACAATTTTGTAAATGAATGAAAACAACAAGTGAGAAATTTTCACCCTATCGATTGCATTCCATTCGATGATTGTCAGAAAAGCTGGCAAAACTAAATTATAATATAATAATAATTACTCGCGAAATCAGCATGACTGGAGATTATGATTTATATTGTATATTTTTGTTATTTGAATTTAGAAAATGCAAAATCTACAAAACAAATCGCAAACATATTCATTAGTTTAATATTTTTTTACTTTCCTTTTACTTTGGATGAATGAAAACTTTTACATTCAACGAATGTCTTTTGAGAACAGAATTCAAGAAAAATCCACAAATTGTGCATCGCTATCATCAATGTTTTTTATTACCACACTTTCTCGTGATAATTTCAAGTGGAATTCCACTTTTAACACTCAGAATAATTGGAACACGCATTCAAACACGCTCATTCATTCATTCTTCAAGGAAATTAATGTATTTTTGATGACATTTTACAACTTAATTAATATTGCTATCGAAAGGAAGTCAATCGATTTTTGACTTTAAACTCTCATCATACCACCAGCATTATTATGTAAATCATATGCATTCGCCTGAAACTTCCGTTAGTCGACTCAATACGATAATCTGATTAAAATCATTATTTATTGATTGATTTTACAACCTTTAGTATTTAACGTATAGTCTCATACATAAATCGAATGTACACATAGATTGGATTGATGAAGAATGAATTGATCAAAGAAATGCTCCCAATAGATAGGAAGCAGTTTTGCTGCCATAAGAGAATTTTCCATCAATAGATGTATACGGAAATAGTTGCATGTGGAACCAAACTCGTATTTCCAGCAAACAAAAACGATTCACTTTGTGGATTGCAGTGAAAATGAGGAGAAAAGAAAAACAGACATTACTAATTATGGTTAATGCATTTTAGCGTTTCTGTGTCGCATGAACCACAGTCAAGATATGATGAAAAGAAATTTGAATGGAACATATCTGCTGGCAGATAAACTGGTTTGCAATAGTGTTGCTGTTGTCGCTATTATTACTTTTCAATATATTTTTTTTTCGAATGCGATACGAAGAGATTTGATGTGCGATGTGATGTTTACGATGCCATTGAATTGAGCTACTTATGAAATGGAGAAATTGCAGCACATTGACATCCGTTTGCGATATTTGATAGTTTTGTACATATATTTGTACACATTGAATACAATTCCCATTATATCTTTATATTTCGTGTAATTTAATTGCAATCGAAATTCGATTTCCGATTCGATTGACAATAAATGGTACATTTGAGCACAGTGCATACTTACGTCGATAGATTCATTGCACATTGCACATTGAAATGGGCGATTTATGTGTGTAATTGAAAGCCACTTTCTTTGGATTGTAAAGATTGAGATCGCGATAAACAGTTTGAGTTCAATGAAAGCAAAAACCTGTTCCATTATTATTATCATTATCATTATTTTCTTCTTGTGGTTGCCGCTGCTGGTGTTTTGTTTTGGTTTTGTTTCGCATTCGATTCGATTTTCTTTACAGTTCTATTGGAAAACAAATTTAAAGAAAAGTGTATGAGGCACAACCTCAATCGTTAGTCGACTATTTGGTGTTTTGAGATGCAATATAATCAACATTGGTCATTGGTACACTTTATTATTATTATTATTATTATATATTTATTTATTTTTTGTTGAAAATCAATTTCTCTAAATCAGTCGAATCAACAGCAGATTAACTATTTTATGTTTAGCAATTTGAATGCATTTTAAAGAACAATTGTATTCAGTTTGACATAAATTTGCTTGCGCTCGTTTTTGCAGTTAATTACTTTGAATCGAATTTCCATAATTGTATGTTTGGCTCATCAAAGCTATTGTTCGCACGATATATGCACTGGACGCTCGCTGCTCGCTGTACATTATTCATAATGCATAACGTGAATGGAATTGAACATAATGCTTTGAGTATGTTTTTTTGTTTAGTTTTTTATAGAACATCGACATTTTCAACGCGAGAATCTAAAATAATCTGCGCACTGATGAAGAAACTACAAATAGTCATTCTAATATTGAATAATATTCATAGAAATTGAGAGTGTATTGAGTTTGAATCGTTGTTATTTGAATTTAAATATTCAAATTTTACATCGAATCGATGAAAGCTGAAAATTAAAACGGAAAAGTTGCAGATTTTGTTCTAAATAAATTTTGTATTTAGAAATAAGGGAAAAAGAATATTCACGTAAACTGGCAAGAGTTCCCTGAGGCTGCCATCATATTTTCGGTTCTAGAACTTCTAATTCATAAAAACATTTTTCCGAAAATGATAAGCTATGATTGTTGTGATCGATTTGGATCATTTCTTGTACTAGAAATCGGCGACACATTCGTGAAATTATTGAAAATTATTATTATTGTTCGATGAACTGTACAACATGTTCAATGAACAGTGGTGCAAAACTAAATATTCACCAAAAGAAAAAAAATTGAAATTTATTCATTCGAAATTTCCATTTTACCAACAATCGTAATTCGCATCGATGAGCAACCATGTATTATTACCGATCCATATCACCTCATTTCTCTCCAAAAAAAAGTTTTATTGCTTTTTTTTGAAAATTGATAATAATCAAAAGGTTCTTTAGAAATAAATCCAGAACTAAAGCAATTAAACCACAATTTCCTTGATGCATCAAAAGAGCACCTTTTAATTACATTCACAAAATTTTGAACGAACATTGAGAAATTGATTTACATAATATCGTATCGACCTATTTTCCAGTTCCGTAAATATGCACGAAAACTATCGAACTGCTTGCTTGGAACAAATCTCCGGAAATTGAGATCGATTTATTTTATTTAGAAACCATTTATATTTCAATTTAGAATCAGAAATTTGGTAAATAAGATCATTCAAATGAATTTATTCAAAAATGATAATTAAATTTCGAACCGATTTCATAATGGGCATGCAATCACTTCGTTTCATTAGCAAACAAATATTTAAATTTGAATGGCCTATCAAAGTTAAGTTAACATACATATAAAAAGACTTTCGTTTGAATTTGCCTGCAACAAAATTTAAATTAATTGGATTTCAGAATATGCACAAGAATATTTTGTGAGCATGTAATAGAAACTCTTCAATAATCAGTCGAGCTCAAATTTGAAATTTGAATTCTTGTTAGCAATATAAAAATAATCTAACACAAGCTAAAGAGTGCTCGAGACTTAAACAGAGTTTTAAATGCAATACGAGTATGAATGGAAAATGGTATAACTTCAAGAACGTGTCGTATTTGCCAAAAAAACACCAAACATGCAATAATAATAATAGTTCATTCGGAATAGGGACAGGTGCATAACGTGAACACGAGCAAGCAACCCAATAACTGTTCAATGTAATGATACGTTTTTTTTTTCTTCGATTGAATGGTGCTCAATATCCTCCCGAAGAGAAAATCCATACATCGTCTTTATTCTACAAACCTGATCAATGTTCAAATAAATTTTTTCGATCACTTTCAGTTTTTACGAGTATTGTACGCTTCAAAGAACAAAGTATATTTAAAAATGCATTGCTATGGGCGTTCATGTGACAGAGGTTTACTAAACAGCACGAAAATTTATGTTTCTTTTGGTAAGAAATCACGAGAACGAAAGGGAAATAAATATAAAAGTTAAAAACATTCTGGGTGCACGATTGATTGATTTCAATGCTTTCAAATCGTTTCGATTTCTATCGGTTTAGTTTTTTCGTTGGCATGCATGCAATGCAATCGAATTTATCGAATGAGTTTCATCATTCAACATACTATACTCACATTCACATCGTCGGCATACGGCACATAAGAAATTTTTTTTGTTTTGTTTCGAAAGCTTTAAATTGTGCAAATTCAAAGTTTCAAATGAAATGAATGGAATTTTCCGTATTTAGATATTTTATTTTGGTCTCGAAAATAGCTATTGAAAACCGAAATAGCTCACATCGACTAAATTGAAAGAACTTACAATCAATGCAAAGTAGTATTCATCATTCAAAGTTTTATATGACGAAGAAAAAAAAGGTTCAGAGATTTTATTTCAAAAATTCTTATTCCGTTTACTTCTATTTATAATTTTAGACTCCGTGGAGACCAACTGTGCTAACCTCTCAGGCCGCAATATCAGATCAAAATGAAGACGCACACAAAAATGTTTATGACAAAACGGATGGCATCCAAAGGCGTGTCGATCAATTCGACGAAAATGATGGTTGGCAACCGGCATTGATTACAGCTGACGAACCAAATATCGCTGGTTTTATTGTGTCAGCAACACATACATTCGGAGAAGAAGACGTTGGCGGAATCGATCGAAAAAATGATTGGAAATCAATTGAAACTGATGGTGGCATCGTTCAATCACCAATAATTCAGGTAAAACGACAATTTTCCGTGGATCAAATAAATGGCAACGAAATGAATCGGCCCTATTTTGAACCATGGGTTCAACGTGAACGATACATTTCAACGACAAAACCAACTGTGACGTCTACAGCAAAAAACAACAAAGCCTACCGTAAACCGTATTCAGTTGCACGCAGAAATGAAGAAATGAAGACCAGCCAAGCTCAAATGAATGATAATGGAAATTCGGTTAATTTACGAAGTATACTCCAGAAAACCGGTGGTTTAAGTTTGAGTGAAATACTCCAGGAGCAAAATCTATCGTTAGATGACTTGTTGAAAGGGAAACAAAATGCTATTCGAGCGCTTCAAAATACAGCTGCAACACCATATGAATTAAATGATAATGTTGCATCAAAATCATCAACACGGCGCTTACCATCTTTGGGACAATTGAATGTTTCGAATGCGAGGCGAAATTCTTTCAATGGGACAACACGAGCAAATTTGAACAGATCAGAACAGGATTTGGCACCAACACAGCGTACAGATGACGTTTCAAACGAAATGGTTTCTACAGAAAGGCGAGGCGTTTCAACGATTCCCACATATTTTGCTGACATACCATCGACACATGAATCGAATAATGGGAAAAGAGTTCCATCGTCACGGGGAAAGCCCATCAAAGAAGTTGTGTCAGCCATTCGGCCAGATCTGAACAATTCAAATTCACGGAAACGCATACCAAATTTAAAATCGTTCCAATCAAAATACAGTCCACAAGTAATTGCACCTGTGGAAACAGCTGTAAACGTCAATGAGACTGATGCAGTCAGTAGTGATGACATAAAAAATGTTAATATTGAAACAATCGATGCGAACAATTCAATGGTTTCATCGACCACCGATACTTTTTCGGCCCAAACGTCAACAACAACAACAACAACCGAAACTTCAAAGCCAAATGTTCGTGAACGTTTTGCTCTTCGACCGCCACGTCTTCGGAACACATTCACCTCAAGTGAAATCACATCAACACAATCTTCGATTGATGCATCATCCACCAGAGTAACAACTTCGACTGAAGAAACTCTTCCATACACTATTATCACATTTCCAACACAAAACGACCAAAATGATTCAATGTTCAAGGATTTCCCGGAAAATGTAGAACCAATCGATGATTTAAACTTGAAATTGAAAGAATCTGCGCCCGAATTGAATTTAGTTGATTTAGAAGATGAATCCAAATCGAAAGAAGTGTCAAGTTTAGAAGATCTATTCGTTTCCGATAATATGGATAGTGGGGTAAATGGTGACCAGTCCGAAAGTGAATTTTTACATGCTTCATCCACATCCAGATCGGATAGCATGTTCAATTCTGAAAAACCAAACTCATTGAAAATTTTTGGCGGAAATTTGGTGAAGATTTTCAAAAAAACCCTTGAATCATTGGATGTTACGGAACGAAATCCAGCCCTATTTACCGACGTAACGGCCAGATATATTGATGATAGAACAGAGCTTATGGATTTGCTAAGCGATCGAAGAAATGGAGCCAGATTGGTTAAAGTACTTCGACAACGTAATATGACCGTTGACCAATTAATTGAGCATCGAAAACGAGGATCAAGCCAACTTCATTTGGCCGAAATATTTTACAATTCGTCAGCGAAATCGGAGCCATCGTCATCGTCATCGTCCGCCGCACCACAATCACAGCCGGCCAAACTAGATGTTGTTACAGCATTCAAAAATTTTCCCGACTTTGGATTGGATAATGTGAAAAGTGTAAGTCCCGATGAAATAAAAACAGATTCACAAGGTTCCAGTTATTTTACGTCAATCACAAATATAGAACCAACGGCCGAAGTTAATAAAGAGGGTCGAGCAATTCGGAAACCATTTATCATAAAATTGGCTGAAAGTGTAACGAAAAAAAATGCTCCGACACATCGTTGGAATAACGGGAACGATGATTCACCATCATCAAATCGAAATTCGGATGGAAATTTCCTAGAAAATTCATCGCAAGGCACAGCAATTTTTGCATCACGACATGGAATGCGACCATCTACCGGTGATGAAAATACTAATGTTAATGCATTCCATGATATTGTCGATCAAAATGGATATGATGCAGCGGCACGGTCACATGATCCACTGGATCTGGAACTTAGTGGCCATGGATATAAACGAAATTCCGTTTTAATTGAGAATGCCCAAATGCCAATCGGTGTTCGTTCAGCGATTGTTGCAAGCGCAAGTATTGTACTCATTTCACTGACGATATTTTTGATAATATTTTTGATTTGCCGATGGCGTCAAAAAAGGAAACGCAAAATTTGCTATAGCGATAGATTTCAAGCGTTACGCGGACGTTTACCAATTTTAAGTAGTCCAGCATCAAAACGTAGCACAAGTCCACCAACTCATAGCTATTGTCCAGCGCCGAATAACTCACGACGTAACAGTAAACTGAATACAATGGATCCAAATTCACCAGAAGTACAAGAATATTTGTACGAGGCCATGAATCGTAGAAATAGACACTGAACATTGGAACCAGCACAAAGAAGATGCGTTCGCATCTCATTGGAGCATTCTATTTTGAGTCATCAATTCATAATAAATTTTCACGTTTTGTAAAAATCGTTGAAAATTAAATTCCGAAGGAGAAACGTAATTGTGAAGTGGCTTCATTTCAGGCATATCTATTTGTAGTTTTTCTTCTCGTTTTAAAATACAAATTTAAATTCAGTGTCGATGGGGCGGAATGGTTCGCATTTTTTTGACTAGCAAGAAAAAATCTGCTATTCTATATGTATTGAATGCTTTGTGGTTCTGTTAAAGTATACAAATCGAATGATGACATTTTGTAGAAGAAAATCTTCCCAAACAACAAAAATGAACCCATTCAGATCATTTACCATTTATTTTTTTTTTTCATAATAGGACCATAAGCATATTTAGATCAACTAACTTCAAATATCATGTATTCAAATAAATATAAACATCATCATTCACATACACAGATAATAATGTATGAAAGCGTAGATAATAAAATTATGAAAAAAATAAGTAAATCATAGAAAAATGAGTGCATTATGTAATCGGTGCGTACAAACGTGCCAGAGACAAAAATAAAGTGAACAAAAATTCAAAATAAATGCTAATTGAATGGAACTATAGTGTTAATTTAGTGTCAATGTAGCTCTTCTATTTTCAGATAAGATTCAATACTCACCAGTACAAATCGTAGGTAAAACGTTCTTTCAACACAGCCAACATCGAATCAGGTTGATCGGCTGCTAAACTTTGTATCGCTTTTCGAATAAATGCATACTGTCTGGCAATATGTTTGCATTGTGTCAATGCCATAATAAAAGCTGATGAACCTTTCAGTTCATTCATTTCGTTCGGTGTAAAATACATGACTGTCGAATAACGGTCTGGCAACAGATCCAAATATGGTTTAAAAAAACTCATACTGCCACGTAATTTTTCAATGACTAGAACCACGGCTAATTTAACATTTGGCATTGTATCCAATACCGGCATTTGTGTAATCACTTCATTTGCCGCATCACTCAAATTGTCCAAAGTTAAAATAATTTTTTTCGGTATTTTTGTAAACGTTTCACCACATTTAAAATCTTTGAGTGCCAATAGACCGAATTCATATTGCGGAAATTGCTGTATGCCGACACCATCAAATTGGGCACCATTATTATGAGCCCATTCATAGAATCGTTCAATTGCTGCTAATCGATTTTTACCAGCCAAAGATTTACATTTTAATTCTGATTCGATAGCCTGAATGCGTTGTAAATTTGCTTCAATCTCATTATACTGTGTCCAAAGATCGTTTACAGTGCCGGTCGTATCGAATCCTAATTTCAATAGATAATCAGCCAATTGATTGAGCTCATTGCGTTTCTGTTGCGACAGTTTCTTGGTAATATTTTCACGGACTGCATGCTGTGATGGTGATGTTTTTATTGCATTCGATGTTGATGTCGATGTAGATGATTTCTTCTTTCCCATTTCGATTGATTTGATTTTTATAACTTTGTTCAAGCACCGTTAGGAATTTAACAACTGAATTGTATGAAATAACTATTATTATTCAAGCCGTTTTAATGACACAACAAAACAATGAATATATATCACACAATCATTTGATGCAAATCACTTGAAATTTTTTTGCAAAAAATGTTTGTTATTCAACACTCAGCTCACTGATTAGATTCGACTATTTGCGACAGTTTCGAATGGATAACATGCTTCCTTTACGAATCTCAGCTCGAAATTGAGTTATGCAAAACGACGGCGGCAATATCAACGGAGAGCGAGCAACTAAGAATGTACTCTCTGTTTTATAAATAGCACACCGAAGCGACCGACATCAACTACTTTTCAAGACATATTGTGAACAGATTTCAGAAAATTGTTCCCGATATATATATATACGATACATGCGTCTTCTTTTTTTTTATGGGGTCTTTTTTTATCGTAGTATTCTTGCCGCCGCAAGTATCGAACTTATTATTATTTAATTGAAGCGTTTTTTTTTGTTTTCATTTCAGTTTCAATGAAATTGTATGCACTCACAGACACCAGCCAATTCAAATGTATTTCCCTATTGCAGCAAACCGAGTGTGGGATCTTTTTGTGCATTTCTTTGTTATTATTTCTCACATTTATAGTTTAATTTGAATATAGAATATAGAAGTACCGTATTCACATTTGACAGCCTATGAGCCTACACATATGTGAATACAATTCACTAACTCACACACATGCATCGATGACATGCGTACAGTATACACTCGGGAGTTTTGTTAACCAGTCCCATTGCTCTTGAGCAACAACACTGACATCTATTTGATTCCATTGGCATTATGATAATATGCAAATCATAAACATAATTCAATTGAGAAAATTTTCCCGGTAAAATCATAAATGAAAAGTTTGAGGATAGATGATGAAGACAAAGCAGAATGAATACATACCAATTAATTTTTGTTTTGTTTTTTTTTTTTTGCTTTCTTGAATTAATTTACAATATGGATAAGTTAACGCGTTTTAGCATCAACTATTTTCTACGAAATGGTTTCTTTTTTTACAAATTTTTATATTTTAGTTAGAACTGAAACGAATTTTAGCATGTTTATTAATATAATTAAAAAATTACGATTTGGAGCAGGCCTCCACGAAAATGATGAGATCATTTTGAGCGGCTGTACAATGGGTTGAGCTCTAATTACAATTTCCTTATCAAAATATGATAAAAGTTGAACCTTCTAAAACCAAAAAGAAAAAAAAGTGATCTGTTCAGTTGCTCAATTCCGAACTTGTTTTTTTTTTTTTTGAAATTGTCTCGTTGACATTTTTAACATTTCTCATTTTCGCCGTTTGAAAACAATATTCATTGGCAGTGATTTTTTATCATTCAACGATTTGTTTTCTAATAAATGATAATTTTCTATTTATTTATTTAAAATCGATTACCGGCTTATAAGGTGTGTGTGTGTGTGTGTGTGTATATAAAAAAAGTATTCGAATGAAATGCTAAAAATTTGTATTATTTGGCCGGGTATTGATTCTCACTATTGTGATTACATATACTCAGTGAATTGTGTGTGGCATTATTATTATTTATGGCTATAATTGGTAAAATAGCTTCGGATTTTGATGTTTGTAAGCGTTTTTCACAATACAAGCTCATGCTGGGCGCCGTTGTTATCGATGCAGATAATGATTTTATGATGCGTTTAGAATATAGGGCACTATTTGATATTGACGTTGATGGATCAGAAACTTTTCTTCGATCAGTTATTGGGAATTTGTTTTTTGTGCAACTCAAATCCAATTCCAATGTATTAAAACGTGGACGCGAATAGTTTGATGATTGACGATTTTCATTAACTAATGCATTTCTTACTATTCTTGAATTATTATTATTATTATTATTATTTGGTCGCAAATCACTTTTTGCCATTGAATTATTTTCCAATTGTTGTGTATGCGGTATTATTTCAATGTCAACTTCAGCCTGCAAGCGATGCATTCCATTATCATTTTCAATTGGTGTACTGTTCATTATTATTGATTTTGAATGTGTACCAAGTGAATCGCTAAGATTTTCTCTGCTTGTTTCATAGACACTTGCCAATGGCGGTGATTTAAGTAAATGTGTTTTGATCGGATGTGACATCATGGTTGAACTGGGATTCGGATTTGTATAATTCATGATGCGACATTTTTCGGCTAGTGAAGTTGCTGTTGGTGATGAGTTGGCGCTTGTAGTTTGTCCATCATTTGTTCCACCACAATCAACCGTATCCACTTCAGCCGTTTCATCATTTTGATTGTCCCTGGATTCTATGAGCTCTTTTTTCTTGCCAACTATTTCAAAGGCATCTGTATAAAATGAGCTATAATCGACGTCCGCAAATATCTCTTGCAAAAATCGACGACATGAAAAGCGATATGTATTTTGACTTAATGCCACACACACATCAGAATACAGGCAAATACTTCTAAAGGCTTGAGGATTTTTTTGTTTTATTTTGTATAAAGCCATTTTGGATTGCTTACTCCATACGGGATTGGCCATGCGTTGAACGTGTCGCAAAATAGTTTCTTGAGTTTTTTCACAATTATTTTCATCATTCAGATGACTTTCAGACGAATTAAAAGTTGCGTCCAAATTTGTCAATTCCGATGGTTTACGGTTAGGTGTTGCCGTTAATGCATTCGAACTGCCACCGCTTAACTCTACATCAGATGAATTCGATACAATGCCAGCATTTGAAACTATCGATGCCGAATTAATGCGATTTATTGCTTGAGTTGCACGACAACATAGTAAACATACATTTCGATTGTGTCGACCGCCATTCAATTTGGATCTTTTGCTTGTTGTTGATGAAATATCGGATAGGCTACTAACCGAATACTCATCACATTCACTTATAAAATCAGCAATAACACCATGTTTTAGCACAAGATCAATTGAATCTGGATCTTTGATGCAACGAGTTACATACGTTCCGCTTGCTCTTGAACCAGGAAATAGATCCAAAATATTTTTCGGTAAACAGATTCCAGAATAGCTGGGACCACGTGTATAGCCCGTATTTGATAAATAATATGAACCAATATCTGAAACTCGAGACATATCATGTGATCCATCGGAATCCATTGCATCGAATGTGCTATTCCTATCGAGACTACGCACTTTAATTCGTCGTTGAGCAATTGGTAGCCGATTATTTGTACGAATGTTGCCATCCATTATTTCGGCTAATTCATCTGCTGCCGATTCAGACAATTGTGGCCGTTGATTTCTACGAATAGATCTCAAAGTTGCATAGCCTATAGCATCTTGGGCGCTTAGTGTTGAATCACGAGAAAATGCTCCTACTAATGAACCCCGTCGAAAGCGTTCATTTGGCTTTTTCACTTCAAGTAAATTGGACGAGCTTTGGATTGGGCTCAATGTTTTACACAAATCACCCATTACTATTCCGAATACGGATTCATAGCTGCTAACACCGGACGTATTTGAATCGGTTCCTGAATTGAATCGAGTTCGACAAATACCATCGGTTGTTTTTGATTCGGACAGGGATCGTTTATGCTTTGCAGTCGCATATTTACATGCATATTCAGGTAGTGTTCTGGATTTTGTAGAGGCCGGCACAACACCGTCAACCTATGGCAAAATTTATGTTTTTTATGACAATTCCATTCGAATATTTTTTTTTTTGAATTTTTGTCAATACTCACCTCGCTTATCGTATCCGTTTTACTAATATCAACCGATTCGGGCAACATAGAACTTGTTGAAATGTCAAAGATTCCACTGATCTTTTCATCAATGCCTGTATAATTATATGGTGGAACCGAGTCCAAATGATGCCGAATGGGCGTAAGATGCTTTGATATCCAGTCTTCTGTTTCATAAACTGGCCACATTGTGTCACGATTATGTCGAATGCATAGCCAATCTTAAAAATGGATAAAATAAATGAATATTTCAATTTTACTTCAACAATAATAATAAAATATTAATGAATAATCATACCATATTTAAATAGGATATCGGCTCCTGTTTTAGTTGTTCCAATAAGTCCAAGCGCATTAATGGCTACGGCACGAATTGAATATACCTCACAATGTGTGGCTAAATAAATAAATTTCTCGAATACTGATGGGGCGGTTTCGTTCAAAAATTCAACTCCATCGGTACTTGTGGATGTGTGACCCAATGCCCAAATAGCAGCTTTTAGTAGAATAGTTTCCGATTCATTGCTACATTTACCCTGAATTAATGTTTCAATCAAATGCTGTAGCTGCCCAAATTTCATTAGATTCTCCAATCCCTTTAAAATACCACAAAAACACATTCGTTATTATCGTTGTTCCTTTTTTTTTTTGCTTCGATTATAAATAATATATTTACCTGAGTAGTTTGAACTAGTTGCCCATATAAATGTGGCAAAATATTTGGTGGTATTGTGATTTCACGGGTTGAACAAGCCCTTCGGCTGTATGTTCCGTCTTCGCTTCGTATATGCAACGTCATGTGAGCATGTGTATCAGCCTCAATCAGGAGAACATATCGTTTGTTATAAACATTCAACCAAATTTCAATTTCTTGTTGAATTTTCGCTTTTGTATGATTCAAACCACGTGGTATTGAGTAATAACGAGACATTAAAAGTTTTCCGTTATCACCGCGAGACGTAAAATCGGGCCACAAGCTAACTATTTCCTCCAAATATGTCTGATTGAAAAGAAATGAAAAAAAAAAACATTAATAAATCGAAATTGTTCTGGAAAAAATGTGAAATTGTATTCATGTGCATACCCTTTCGTGACATGCTTCATCTAGTATTGCCAGTGCGGCTAAAATCACTTTCCTTTCCTTATCTCTAGTTTGCTTGATAAGTAATGGTAGGCCCCACACTTCAAAGTTTGGAATTTTTGCGCGTAACAACACCAACATAAATTGTGTTGCATACAATCGGCCAGCACTCCGTTCAGACGCGGTCAAAGCTTTTTCCAAAACTTGGCGGGGTAATGCATCCGTTGTATAATCCAAACCGGACACAATCAATTTTATGTAGCAAATATGATTTGTTTCAGTCACAATTTGCATCAAACTGTTGAAATTTTTGTAGAAAATTTACAAAATAATCATGAAATAAATGCCACTTCAGATAATTTATGACAATTTTTCAACTTACTGCTTGAAGATATGTGTATTAATTAAAATGTTGATTCCAATTTTTGATCGGCACATGCGGCCAATATAAAGAAAATAAAATTGGCACATTGTGCTTGTCATATGCTGTGGACTGAATAGACAATCATGAGCACTTTTTGCAGTACAAATAGCCAGTAGCTGTGCATCGATATCCGAAAAATAATCCGTTAATAAACGTATGGATTCCATCTGAAGAGAAAATTGTGAATAATAAGATTTTTAAGTTTAATCGATATGCGCAAAATTGCGATGATAATAAATAATAAATAATAAATTCACATACTTCTGCATTCTTCAATAACCAATCGATGAGCTTAATGCCAGCCGTTACATAGGCAGGCAAAATTCTTCCCAATCCCACATCTTGATGCGAAAATCGATTACTGTTGGGCTTAAAAAAATGCATCAGACGGCGTAATAATTTCACAAGTCTCGCATCCATTTTATTGCTTGCATTTATCTACGGAGTAATTGAGGAAATGCTATTAATTGGGACAAAGTGATTTTGCATTTATATGCAATGTACAAAATACGTTAAACTTACTCTGGTGAAAATTGTTATTATGATTTCCCAGTCCCATGTTTTTCCATCATCATTTGCAAATACATTTGATTCATTTATGAGGTTTTCATTTGGACGAAGTCCATCAATAAGTTGTAGGAACTTTTGCTTTTTTTTAATGCTGCCACGACGATTCAATGTCTGTGAATTGGGCTCATCACCGCTATTGCTAGTTGATGATCCAACCGAATCATATCGGGATCTTTCCATTGTACCATATTGTGATTGTTGTGTTGTTGATTCATTTGGTTCGATTTCTCGTTTAAATGCAGATGAATTAACAATGGCTCCACTTTGGATAATTGTATCTAAAAACAGGCTACACGATGCCGGACGATTTTGTAGCACTTTATGTAGACTTTGTAATGCTGATATGGCAGCACTGGCCTGAGAATTTCCTTGAGATGCATACGATATTAAGGCGGGCAATGCAGACGAAGTACTGCATATATCGGCAGGAAGATGTGTATGCATTAGGTGCAATAGTTTACCTACATTTTGAAAGAAAAATTAATTTTTCAATTTTGATTTGAAGGAGAAATTCAAGTGAGAATTGAGATTGAAATATGTACTTACCGATTAAAATGGTCGCACGAACCGAAATAAATGCGGCACTAGAAACAACCACTCCGATTAAAGCTTCTAATAGTCCGGTTTCCAGGAAACAATACAGTAGTATTGATGTATGAATTTCAGATATATTTGGCACACGATTGGCCAAACTAGGCAATACATGTCGTCCTTCCATAGCCACAAAACCCTCACCAAGTCGCCATGCATCCTGATAGTCTGCTGGATCGATAGCCGCTATTGCAACGGAATATTCATCGGTCCATACTGGCTGCGGTAACCAAAGTAGCTCATAAAACAAATCTAGGATTGCTTTCTGTTATTGAAAATGATAATATTGTTGATTGTCAGTGATGCAGTGATGGACATTGAAAAATTGTTGTCGTTTGAATAAAACGAAACAAAAAAAAACGCAAATTTTTTTCACTTACTCGAACTTCCATTTGATTTAAATACAATACATCGACGATAGCCTTCAGTCCGGATGGTTTATTTGGATCACAGAACTCTAATATTCCTGGCCAACTTCGCAACACCGACAATAGGGCAAGTCGACTGCATGTAAACCGTAAATCACGTGCATGCTTATTTTTATCCATAATACCCAAACGATAAGTGAAATCGCAGTATGGTGCTGCCAAACAATCTAATCGTACACCGGAAATATTTCGCGTTTGTGGCCATTCTAGCAAATGTAATAAAACACCACATAGACTTTCGGCAATCCTTGGACTATGACACTCAAGTACGGTTCGTGTTATTGAATTAACACCACCACACACGATCATTAACAGTGGATTCAAAACACCTATTTCACATAATATAGCTAAACACGCACGTAACATTCGATCACCATCTTCGATTCCACTCTCACTCGATGAAACTAATGATCTCGTTATCAATGGACTCATTAGTTCAGGTGATACGCAAAGGATTTTTCGAATCTGCAACGAAACAAAAAAAAACACAAAAATTGTAAATAATTCAAATTTTCAATGATATTTTGAATAATCGAATAACTTACGAGTTTGAATGCCTGAATGCGCTCCTCTTCATTATCTACAATTATATCGATGCTTCGACACAAAAGTTGAGGTAGCTGTAGCTCGTTAAATATTTGAATGTCTCGTGAATTTTTTAAAGTATATCTTAATGCACGCAAAACTCCAGCTCGCACTTGAGTAAAATCGTGTACCATTGACGTTCGCAAACTTATCAATAATTCTTCGGTGCTGTATAAAGTCTGTTCATCTTTTACAGAATGTTGCATCAATTTAGCTAATGCATTCAATAAAGCCAATCGTCTGGCAGCCGTAGTGGGTTTGGAGTTTAGTTCTGCTAGGATTTCTTCAACATTCCCTTGTTTCTTAGACGATGCAGCATCTGCTTTGTTTTGGCCTGAAGAGACAAAGAGAAATCGTATTGATTTTTATGAACAGTTAATTCCAGGAAACGGTAATTCGTATATCGACCTATTCGGATAATTTGTCGCGAAGAAAGAAAAAAACAATAAAATAATAACCGTCGAAAGAGTCGATAAAATGAGCGCAAATTTGCAATAGCGCCATTTTGACTGAGCCAATATGGTTTTTGACGAGCAGTATGCACATCACATGAATGTTTATTGTTTTCAATCTTTCATTTTCTAGTGCATTTAAAAATAGTTCAATGCTTTTCGATTTTTGCTATTTTTAGTCGATTGGTTTTATTTAATACATTTTTTTTTCGACCATTATTCCGAATCGGATAAATTAACTGCGAATGAGCACTGTTTTTTGTGTTCTGATTTTTGTTCAAATTCAGATTTTTGTCTTTATAAATTAATAAAATGTTTACCTTTTCGCCAGCTACGACTTCGCATCATACGTGATGCCATCATTCCTTACAGGCTGTATAAGTTTGTCATTAATTCAATAGAATATGAAATATTACAGCAAGTCTCTCAGTTTCTGTTTATCGCTATTCTATAACATGATTTCGGAGCTACCTCTATATGAATGGAAAAACGGTAACCAAAGAATTCAAATTGTGTTTAAATTGTTATAACAGATTTGTTTTTTTGGACAATTCTCATTGATTTGACGACAAATATTCCTTTTTAAACATGAATGGATATTTTTAGTGCAATGTTGGCATTTCGAATGTATTTTATATTGAATTAAAATAATGCGTTCGCAGGTAGCCAACAGCCACTGTTTTTAAAGCATTCCCGAAGCGAATGTAAAGATGCGCGCTAGTTTTCTGTGTACATGTATCATGTGTCCAGGAAAACATTACACATTCTTTGTAAGGGAAACGAGTTAGCTTTGCATTCATGTACAATAATAAATAGTCGGATATCTGGAGGAGTTCATTTTTAACCCGTGCAATCCGAATGTTTGAGAGAGAAAAAAAAATAATCGCAAACTTATAAAACTTTAGACTCCACTGAATTAAACATAATTTATTTACTATCATTTGTTTTGTTCGAAGTCTATCAGATTAAATCAAATAAACAAGTGTTTGGTGTTCGGTGTCCGGGGTCAGATTTGATATGAACCATTGTTTTTTTCAATAACAAATTATTTATGAAAAAAATATATATTCTGAATATATACAAAATCGTTTCGAATATGATGTAATGTATGCGTATAAAATATCCACAATTTAAGTATTCATTAAGCTATCATTGACTTAACACCATTTGGTTACTTTGGTACAAGGCTCATTTCGGTACCAAAATTATTATTTGTATTCTCCGTCGAATGGACAACGTCAATTAGGTGAACAAACAAAAACCAATTATTGTTTACAAAAGTGACAAAACATTACGCCTACGTATTTATTTATATTAATCATTTGCCGCAAATTGTGATTCGAAGACCATTTTCATTGTCTTACATCATGGATCGATCATCGCGAAAGAATGAATCAATGAGATTATTTGATTTGGATGACAAATGAATTATATTTGATACTTATACAATCAAATATTGGATAAAATCGGATCTTGCAAATAAAAAAAAAGTCAACATTTTTTTCTAACTAAAAACTATAGACGAGCCATCAGCAACAGTCTTAAAACTTTGTGGAACTGCGCAAACAAAGACGGTGAAATATTGAAGAAGAAAATAACAATCGGAACAAAAATTGGGTAATTCTCTGGCATAAGCCCATTGATGAAATCAGAATTTCAGCATTAAAATGGATTTGACTTTTATTGGAAATATAACAATTCGATTATAATCATAATAAATGCAATGCAATCAACGAAAATCCAAACAGATAATAGTTCGTATACATTCACTCACACACACACACACACACACACACATGTAATCGAGAAGAAAGACGCATTCATATGCCGAAGAAAATTGAACAAAACAGCACAAGCGTATATTCCTACTAATTCTTCTGATATCCGAAATTTTCGTCTGTCCAACAAAAATATGATTTTAGTTTTTTTTTTTTTTTCATTTTGATCTCAGTTCGACTTTGTCATTTTTCATTTTGGAATTTTTTATTTTTTGTCCGCAACTTTTTTTCACTATTATTTTTTCCCTTCTGAAGAATATATATTTTTCCCAGCACACCAATACACACACAAACAGATATACATATGCGTTGAAAAAACTTACGGGGCTAGTGGCTATCTTTCGAACAAAATGTAAAATTTCAAAACAAAACACATCGAAATTCCAACTAAAATAAATTCATTCGTTTCGGCCAATCGATTTGGTTTTTTTCAGAAATTTTAACTGAAAACGTTGCGATTACATCGTAATTGTTGAGCATTCAGACAATTTTATGACCGAAAATTGATCCAATTTATATTTATTTGTCAAAAATGCGTGACAAACGAATGGGCCAAATTTTTCTCATCAACACATATTCAATTCACGGGGTTTTCAATTTATCATCAATTATCAAATACAAATTTTTTTTCTCCTATTTACTTTTCAATTCGATGGAATTTTAAACTATTAGCACTTTGTTTTTTTATGAAAAAACTTTTTCTTCTTGCTTTTATTTTTATTTTTAATTTATTTCTTCTTTTCTCACTTTGCGTTACACACACACTAATTTTTTTTTCTCTCTCTTTTATTTCCTACTACTAATATACTATATTGCTGCCTCTTCTTTTTCTTTCGCTTACTGTTCGCTTGCTTTTGGATCTAGTTTCTTTTTTCGTAGAATTTTGACATTTGCGTTTGAGGTTTTATCAGGCATTTTTTTTTTCTTTTTATATATATATATATATTTGTGTATACATACATATATATATTGTATATTTCGAATGACGCTGCAGAGAAATGGATGAATGAAATGATGCGGCACCATTGACGGTAGATATTGTATATATATGTTTCTGAAACGTACGCAAATACAGTCGACACGGAACGTTTGTTTTTGATGAGCATACGGATCGAATGCGATTCGACGCAAACAGTTAAACAAACATTTTGACAGTTCAGCCATTTTATTACTCAGACAGACAACATTGCGTATAGGTACATCAACATGAATTGAGTACTTTGGAAATTGAATTGTGTACTTTAATGATAAGATGGAAGAATCTGTTAGCTTCAGAAGTTCTAATCATTTACATACATAGATACAAAATATGTTTTTTGTTTATGTTGGAAAAAATGAAAATCAGGACTACAACATGATATGAATATATTTATGAAAATACTCACGATTTTCGTCCTCGTAAGTATAATTTTAGAACTTTTTCCAGTTCGCATTATGTGTTTCAAGGACGTGAATTGCATTAAATAGGTCATCAATGGGTTGTTTTGATTATTGCGTTGCGGTTAAGCATCTTTGGCTAGATTATCATTAACCAATGCTTTTCAATATTTTCGAGAAACTGTGTTCTAAGGCATATATTTATTTTATTTATAAATTCAATTTCCGAAACTATAGTGTATTTGACCAGTTAAATGCAAGGCTGCCATCAACAATTGCTGAAAATTGGTCAACAATGTTTTAAATTAAAAATGACCCGCGCAACGGAATCTTTCATATATCGAGCTGAATGTCAACGCACACGTGAAAAAGTGTACGTTTGCTTGACATTAATATGTTGTGCATTGTGCAATCAAAGATATTAATTGTTTATGTCGTTGCTATGATGCATAGACAAATACCATCAAAAAGATATCATGACGTATGTACAAGTTTTGACTTTAGACAACAGCCAATTTTCATGGTCTGTTGTTAGCTTCTAGAGGATATTTCAGATATTTGCGAATCAGTGTGTCGCAATATTTGCGAGCAGGTAGACGAGATTTGAATGATTGTTAAACTCCGCTTTGGTTCTCATAAATTCGAGTGTGCTAATCGTAAATTATTTTCAAGTGGAGATTTTTTGATGAGGCATCAAACCTGTCCAATTATATGTGATAAAAATGTGAATTGTGCAGTCTTTTGATTTAAATAAAGTATTTTTTTCATCTTTTATTTTGTTGTAAGACATCACTTTAATAACTGAAACATGAGAAAGCAATTTATTCCTAAAAAAAAGTCTTGAATTAAAAATAGCCATAGTTTTGAATGCAAAAAAAACTACGTCAATTGGATATTGGACAAAATATTTTGTTCATGAAAAATGGTCAACGATTAGAAATATTATGTTTGTAAAATGTAAAATAAATTGAAAGGAATCACATTTGATTGTGATGTGTGTGTAATTAATGTGTTTCGATGATAAAAGCTCTGATTATTATTATTATTCAGTTGAATGAAATTTGCACATTGATAACGGACCTTTCTTTAATTAAACATATCAAAGTGCAGTTTCCGATAGACAGTTTCGATTTTATCGGTGCTCCTATGTAATCGCAAATGTTTTGTTTTTGAGGTCGATGAACACACTAAGTGTGTCGTTATATACAGATATTATTGTATACAAAAAAAAAAATTCAAACTATTAAATAAATCATGACTACAATTTAGCTACTATTTGATGTTCTTATCGATCTTCACTGAAACTTGCCAAGTCAATGAGTTTTTGCATTTTAATTGAAGTATTGCATTGCATGCGAATTGTCATGTTTACATAAAACGCTCCAACGTTCATCAATCTGTGAATTTGTAATTGTTAAATCCAATAATTCGATGGCTGAAAGTGGTGAAATTGCTTCAAAGCAGGCCAATTCGGGAAGCCTCAGAGATGAGGATACTGACCAGCCACCAAAAAAATCAAATTTCAATGAGACATGCAATCATTTTTCAATAAAATTCTCTCATACTATCGACCGAATATTCTACAGGTGAGTTTTCGATGTTTTTTTCCATAAGTTTTACTTGCCTTAAATTGACAAACAATTCGAATTTATTTCCATTTTTGGTTTCGATATTATTAAGAAGTTATTCTTTCTTTTGAATGAATCTTTTGTGTGCTTACTCATCCTGGATCCGTTGGTACAAGAAAACGTAGACAGTTTTTAGTGAATCAATTTTTCGTTATTTAAAAGACTTTTCATAAATAAATGCTTTTGGCATGCCAGACGGAATTATCGCATGATTTCCATATTTTTTTTTTTTTTTTTGATTGTGATAGTGGAACCTCCACAATTTCAAAAGATTTTGCTAATGACTACACAAAAACACAAAGTTCGAGGAACCCTAGGAATAGTTTTCATGTTTTCAGACATTGCATGTGACGAAAGAATTTTCGATTTATGGATAACAAATGAATCATTGTATATTTAAGTGAAAAATGAATTAATCAATTGATTCAGCAGATTGTCTGCATTTTAAATCAATCAAAATTATTTATTATCCACGTCTTCTCATGGGAGAACAATATTCCTGACCTTTTACATTCACATTCTCCATCCATTCGTTCATATTTGGCAATAGTAATAATCTATCACATTATCTGCTGCTTTTAAAATCACTGCGTGCAAATAATATAAGTTGGATTTTATTATATCAGTAATAATGGTTGGTGTCTTCGTTAGAAATTGTCAGACTGCTACTATTGATTTTTGATTAGATAAGCATGAGAAATATATCTATTATTAAAAACAATGAAATTGAATTCATAAAATATGATTGAAACATTGTAACGTCAGCGAATATTGATTATTATTATTCTTTATTTTCAAAGGCTGGGCTATTCGATTGCTTCACATCCAGTGAAAACTCTGATTTATTCGCTTTTATTCACAATAATTTGCAGCACTGGATATTTTCGATTTCATAGTGAGAAAAACCCGCTGAAACTATGGGTCCCACCAGGTGAGCAATGGAAACCATTACTTTGCCTATTTGATCAAACATGAATGCGATATTTTTCCCATTATTTGATTTTAGAGTCAAAATTTCTTCACGACACGGAATGGTTGATGAAATCATTTCAAGAGGGATTTCGATTACAAAGTGTTTTAATTACTGCACCGGATGTTCTCCAGCCAAACGTTCTCAAAAAAGTAAATATCCCACAGTTAAATTTTGCTTATATTTTTTTTTAAAAAAATAAAAAAAATATTTGATAAAATACATGACATCATTTAGTTGGCGCAAATTAGCAACGAAATAACGAGATTTGATGTTCAGCTTGAAAATGGAACATCATTTGGATGGAAAAATACGTGTTTTCAGATTCCGATAATTGCCTCATTAACAGCGAGTAATCGACGTCGCAAAAAGCGAGGCAATGATTCAACAAAAATATTAACTGAATTAGCAGAAACATTACATCGCATGAAACGAACCAATCGACCATTCAATCCAAGTGTTGATGTTCATCCTTTGATATTTTGTTCAATGGTTGACAGTTTACCGTATGGTTGCATGTCACAAAATTTGCTGGAGCTATGGAATTTGGACGATTATCGTGTAAAACATTTAACCAAAGAAGATATTCTTAGCGAACTATATAAAACAAATGTAAGCCGAACCACCGGACATGAAACTAATTTTGAACGCCTATTAGGCGGTGTGACCAGAGATGATGCTGGTCATATTATCGCGGCCAAAGGTACACATTTAATTGTTGTCAATTATAATAATACAGATTTCGAAAGCATTAATTGAATATCTCATTAAATGAATACAACAGGAATTTTGTCACATTGGATGCTTTATGTGAATTTTTCGGATGTAAATCATGACAAAACTGGAAATACTGCGGGTACCGAAGATTGGGTATCGGAACAGGGTATTTAATTTTTAAATTTGATTACAATTATTTAGAGCAATCTATAAATGTTTTACGGTTTTTATCTCGGTCATTTCATATAGCACTTCTTTGGGAAAATCAATTTTTAGAAGTGATGGATACACTTAAAGATGATCTATCCGATAATGAAACTCAAATTTATTATTCGGCTGGAAGAAGGTTGGTTTGGCGTTTGGATTTGAATGAGATTTAATGATCAACATAAAATCTGTTTCATTGTCACAGTTACGGGGACATAAGTTCAGAGACAATGTTTCAAGACATGAATAAGATTGTATTTGGCGGAATGTTGATGTTTATTTTCATGATACTTGTCTTATCAAAGTTTGGACGGATTGAATTGCGGGTACGACGGATGATGGATTTTATTATGCGAATGGGCCTAGGCCACTAATCGGAATGTTTCAATTTTTAGGTTATTCTGAGTAGCATGGGTCTATTAAGCGTTGGTATGGCATTTTTATCAGCAATCGGAATATGTTCATATTTGGGAATCTCATATGGACCAGTTCACACTTCGTTGCCATTTTTGTTAATGGGTTTGGGTGTTGACGATATGTTTGTTATAATGGTAATAGTTTATTTTGATTTAAAAAAATAATAATAAATAAATCCAATAAAATACACTTCTGAATGAAATTAAACAGGCTTGCTGGCAAAAGGTACAGAAAGAACATCCCACACCTCATGATCCATCGACAATGCCCGACAGGTTTGTAACCGAATGGCTCCTTAAAAATTGCCCAAATAATGATTGAAAATTCTGTATTGCATTAAATTGGTAATGAAGAATTGGCCGAATGCTCCAAATGGCTGGCTCATCCATAACAATAACATCATTTACTGACGTAGTGGCTTTCATCATTGGATCGATCACTGTAAATAATAAATTACTATTGAAAAAATATATATAAATCGAATCGAACAAATCAAATACATATTTCTCTTACAGATTTTGCCATCACTGGAATCGTTTTGTTTATATGCTGGCATGGGTGTTGTGTTGATTTTCATTTATGTTAACACATTTGTCATTGCAATATTTACACTTGACGAACATCGTATTCTTGCCAATCGAAATGCATTCGTTCCATGTGTTGCACACAAATCGGTTCAGAATCTTTGGTGTGATGCCCAACTAATGAATCGATTTGTGAAATTCATTTATACAAATTTGATCATAACAATGCCTGGCAAAATTATAGTTTTGATAGTAACAATAGTTGTAACATCGTTTAGTTTCACTGGAGTTATGAAACTTGAACAGAAATTCGATCCAAATTGGTTTATACCCGAAGGAACGTATCTCAGCAATTTTACAGCCGAAAAAAAGGAATTATTTCCGGATCAAGGTTATGAAGCAGCCATTCTTATGGGACAACTGAATTATACCAAAGAATTAAATCATATTACAAATATGGTGCGTTTGATTGAGCAAAATCATACAAATATCGTACACCAGATATCTGCATGGACTGAACCATTCCATGATTTTGTAAAAACTTACTATTCCACTGACTATTACAACGAAACGTTGACCGATTATGATTTTCGATTTTATTTATCGAAATTTTTGCATACACAAGGTGGCGGTAAATATCGTGCTAATTTTCGATTTAAGACAAAATTACAGTGCGGAGAACCAGTTCCAGAAATACAAGTATCCACAATTGATTTTAAGTATAGGCGATTTTCTGGACGAAATAACTATTTGCCAGCAATGCATACTATTCAAAATATCGTTGAAAGCGCTGGATTGGACAGTGGTGATGGATTTGCAACTGTTTGGGGAAGAATTTATGGGAACTGGGTAACGGATGAGGTAAAACCATTCGAATTTCAATTTTTCGAAAAGGATTTAAGAATTTAATAATTAATTAATTAATTATTCACAGGTTATTGATACAGAAGTATCAAGAAATATAATGTTAGCGTTAGCTTGTGTGATGGGATGTACAACAATTTTAATCGTAAATCCTTATATTTGTTTTTGGATATTCATGTGTGTCGTACTTACGCTGGTATATTTAAACAGATTGATTCAATTTGTAAATCGAATTTTGTATAATTTTTTTCACTTTCTTATGCTGTTCCATTTCCCAGATAAACGTATGTGGACTGATGGCATACTGGGGACTTACAATCGATTTGGTGTCCTGCATTGGATTAGAACTAGCTGTTGGATTATGTGTAGACTATGCAGCACACGTTGGGCATACATTTCTGGTAACCGGCCCGGGTACAAAATCTGAACGTGCCCTTGAAACGATTACACATATTGGTCCGGCTGTATTATATGGCGGCGGATCAACTTTGCTGGCAGTTTCAATGATGGCCAATTCGAGAGCGTATACATTTCAGGCATTTTTCAAGGTTTGTTTGAATTGAATTTTCAATTTGAATTCAAAACACATTACCATTATTAAATCTTAATTTTTGTTACAGATTTTCCTTTTGGTTATCGTGTTTGGATTATTTTTTGGCCTGGTATTTTTACCTGTGATACTTAGTTTATTTGGCCCATCAATCTGGCACTCACATTCCAACAGCTATGAATTGGCTACAAATAACAATCATGATGATAACCACGACAAAGAAATGGTCTCTTTCATACAGACGAATGGATCGAATGCAAATGGAACAGATAAAAATGATCAAAAAGAAATTTATTAATGGAATGAAGTACCTGCAACCGAGTTATGATTCTAGGATTTGACAGTAAACAAGATACGATAAATATATTTTTTGTGAATTTTAATTCAAATTTTGCCGTTATATGTATGTACAATGAAATAATAATATAACCTAAACAATTTTAAAGGACAAATGACACTAATACTAATTACATGTATGGGCAACCAAGTGTTGAATTTTAATTGAAATTTATTTTATTAAGAAATTCATTCAATCAAATACTATTTTCGCAATGAAATTCACACAAATAAAAATATTTTTGAACTTAAATGTTTCGAGTGATGTCATTTGACCGCCTTTAATTAGGCAAAATGGTTGGAATTTGTCAGTCATGAAATGCATCGGCTTCTGTGAAATGTGAGATAATAATATAAAAAATACACGATAGTAGAACAAAATCAGTACCCATTCCAATGGTTCGTATGTGATACAGCTGATTGTCCTAGGTAAATAATGGTAAATTGAAATCAATATGTGTTTTCAAGTTTTTAAAAGTTTCAAAGTTAGAAATGTCATCTAAGTGAACAAATTCTACTGAAGTTTTACTTTCAAAACATTGAAAATTAAGCGAGTAATGCCGCACTATTGTTTTACATTCATTTGACAGTTAAATAAGTTGCAAAGATAAATTGAGGCGTCATCGATCCAAATTAGTTGGGTGTTTCATTGAAATTAATCCTTCATCATCATAATTTCTGAATGAAACCACAACGAAATTTAAAATGTAATTTTCATTTGATTTTAATTTGCTTTTCATGTTTTGATTTACTAATCTCTTTTTTAGGCGAAGGACAATTTTTTTGATTTTCATATTATGTATCGGCAAAAGTGCGGCATGTACAATTACAAATACAAAAAATATAACCGAAGAGTTAAAGAACTGTGAACAGCCGATTAAGAGTTTAAAACTTCAGAATTCAAGTTTAATTGAAATTCCATCGCAAATATTGGATGCATATGACGACATTTATTTTATCGACATTAGTGGGGTCGGGCTGGAATCAATGGAATCAACTACGTTTTGTAAATTTGGAAAAATTACAACAATTGATTTTTCAAACAATAGTTTAACAACACTACCCAAACATATGCTCAGCGAATGTGAGCCGAATTTGAAAGATTTAAATTTTTCATTTAACCAAATAACAGAATTGACAAATAGCATATTCATAAAATTAACTTCGCTGACCGCCATCGACTTCTCCTCGAATCGAATTGAAAAACTTTTGGATGATGTTTTCAAACCATTAGTGAATTTACGCACATTACGTTTGAGCAACAATCGGATCAGCATAATCGATGACGATTTGTTTATGCATAATTCAAATTTGATAACTCTTACATTGAATAATAATATGTTGGAGGCCATAGAAAGTGGTTCATTCGACAAATTGAAAGAATTGCGAACAATAGATTTAGGAAATAATCCAGACCTAAGTATCATCGATCTTTCGGGAATGTATAGACTGCAAAGAGTTCAAATTGATAATTGTTCGTTGTTAACGCTTAATGTTCCTGCTTATGGAAAAATAATAAACGCACATGGAAATCATATATCTCACATTAAAGGCGATCAAAAAAATGAGCTTGAATCTTTGGATTTGTCCAGGAATAACGTCAAGAATTTGAGTGAACTATCGCTGTTGAAAAATTTAAATTTTTTAGATTTATCGCAAAACGAATTGGCTGAGATAAATTTTTCCCATTTGGCAACATTAACAAATTTGAAACGATTAATTATTCATGGTAATCCGATTAAAAATTTGGATACAAAAGCGCTCAGCTTATATTTACCGTCGGTTAAAGAAATTGGAATTTCTGCTGATAGTTTGGACTGTGGTAATCAGGAGAATGGATGCGTAGAATGGATGAGATCAAATAATATTCGATTGTTGAGTGCTGAATCCGCCTCGAATATCAACAATGAGCAACATACAACAATAAAAACGCTGCCCAAACCACCGCTTACATATTTGCATTATCAAGACAAACAACAAATGGATCATTTAGAAGCAAAGATCAAAGAATTTTCAGCAGAAGCTAGTACTTTAAGGGTACAATCAATTGCGTGCATTCTTGCTTATTTTTGTACATTTATTGTAGCCACCGTTTGTGTACTAGGTTTTGAAGTATATTGTCGTGATGGCCATGTATGTGGAATTAATTGGCAATCGGAGCCAAGACATGAGCTGTTAGATCAATCAATTGAATCAGACGAGCCGAGACATGAACCGTTAAATAATAATAATTTAATCGAAGCGGAGCAAGAATTATGAAATTTGCCTAGAGTTAATGCTGCTTCATTTGATCGTTCCAACCAAAAAAATTTCTTTTCATATTTTAAGCGTTAAAATTTTCCGAATATATTTGCGGCAAATACTTTAATACAATAACAAATACAATGATAATAAATTCAAAAATTGAAACAATCATCGATTAGAACACTTTTTTAAAGATTTCTCAGCAAATGATGAGTAGTATATATTTGTACATTATCGCAAAACCGGTTTTGCACACATGTGTGGATGGATAAAGCAGTTTTAGTTGAATAGGAAAGAGATCAATTGAAAAAGTGTAAACAAACAATGCATTAAAGGTTTTTGTATTTTTATTTCATTCTTTTGCATTCAGTGGTAATTGTTTAATTTTATTAAATTCGGTGCAATTTATTCAAAAACTACTTTTCTATTACTCAAAATTGATTTCGATTCTTTGCTATTCATTTACGTTCATCCAAGCGTTTATCCAATGATTCGATCTGTTTTGCATTATTTTCATTTTCATTCCAAAGTTAAAAAGAGGCTGCTGTTCAATCAGTGATATCAATACGAACGGTCGATCCAATCGCTATGGTTCCTATGAGCAGGTCCCATTATTTTCTGATGCTGAACACTTTTTTAGAACATTTTAGGGGCTTATCTCCACTCCTTCACATACCTCCCATACAAAAGTTCACTTTTCTGAGGTCTCAAAAATTGCAAAATTCAACTTTAAGAATTTTTTGAGTCCAGATAATCGCTTGGGTTATCTACCTGACTGTGATAATATGAAAGAAGCATCCAATAGGAACATTTTAAGTGCTACAGGCATTGGCTCCTAGTTCAGGATGAAGGTTACTGCTCATACCATTCAATCAGACCATAGATGAACAAAATCGGATCGGTGTTTCTAAGGTTAGGTATCAAAAGTAAACTTCAATCTGAACAAGTAGCCAATATCTGTAGTGCTTAAAATGTTCCTATTGGAAGCTTCTTTCGTATAACCACAGTCAGGTAGATAACAAAAGCGATTATCTGGACTCAAAAAATTCTTAAAGTTGAATTTTGCAATTTTTGAGACCTCAGAAAAGTGAACTTTTGTATGGGAGGTATGTGAAGGAGTGGAGATAAGCCCCTAAAATGTTCTAAAAAAGTGTTCAGCATCAGAAAATAATGGGACCTGCTCATAGGAACCATAGCGATTGGATCGACCGTTCGTATTGATATCACTGATTGAACAGCAGCCTCTTTTTTAACTTTGGAATGAAAATGAAAATAATGCAAAACAGATCGAATCATTGGATAAACGCTTGGATGAACGTAAATGAATAGCAAAGAATCGAAATCAATTTTGAGTAATAGAAAAGTAGTTTTTGAATAAATTGCACCGAATTTAATAAAATTAAACAATTATCACTGAATGCAAAAGAATGAAATAAAAATACAAAAACCTTTAATGCATTGTTTGTTTACACTTTTTCAATTGATCTCTTTCCTATTCAACTAAAACTGCTTTATCCATCCACACATGTGTGCAAAACCGGGTTTGCGATAATGTACAAATATATACTACTATGATGGTTTACTTGTCAACATTTATTTTCGTTTGTTCTGTTTTTTTTCGCATAAAGTCCGATTCGTCAGTCGTATTTTGGTTTAATATCATCTCATTATACACCAACACATTCAAAACTAGAAGGTAAATCAATGCAATGCAAATATGGTGACAACGATTTCCGAATCAAATTTCTGAGAATAGCCGTGATAATATGTAAACATAATGATAAGAGTGATGTCATTTGACCGCCCTTAATTAGGCAAAATGGTTCGAATTTTACAGTCATGAAATGTGTCGGCTTTTGTGAAATGTGAGATAATAATATGAAAAATACACGATAATAGAACAAAATCAGTACCCATTCCAATTGTTCGTATGTGATACAGCTGATTGTCCTAGGTAAATAATGATAAATTGAAATCAATATGTGTTTTTAAGTTTTTAAAAGTTTCGAAGTTCGAAGTGTCATTTAAATAAACAAATTCTACTAAAATTTTACCTTAAAAACATCAAAAATTTATAGAAGAACGACACGCTTTTATTTAACATTCATTTGACAGTCAAATAAGTTGTAAAGATAAATTGTGGCGTTATCGATTCGAATTAGAGGAAGTTTTATGTTTCGTCGAGATTAATCTTTCATCATCATAATTTTACTGAACGAAACCACAGCAAAATTTGAAATGTAATTTTCATTTGATTTAAATTTGATTTTCATGTTTTGATTTATTGAAAAAAAAAATTCCCTTTTAGGCAAAGGACAATTGTGACATTGATTTTCATATTGTTTGTTGGCAAAAGTGCGGCATGTACAATAACAAATGCAAATATAACCGAAGAGTTAAAGAACTGTGAACAACCGATTACGAGTTTAAAACTTCAGAATTCAAGTTTAATTGAAATCCCATCGCAAATATTGGATGCAAATGACGATATTTCTTTGATCGACATCAGTGGGGTCGGACTTGAATCAATGGAATCCACTACGTTCTGCAAATTTGGAAAAATTACAACAATTAATTTCTCCAACAATAGTTTAACAACACTACCCAAACATATGCTCAGCGAATGTGAGCCGTATTTGGAAGATTTAAATTTTTCATTTAACCAAATAACAGAATTGACAAATAGCATATTTATTGAATTAACTTCGCTGACTGCAATCGACTTCTCCTCGAATCGAATTGAAAAACTTTTGGATGATGTTTTCAAACCATTAGTGAATTTACGCACATTACGTTTGAGCAACAATCGGATCAGCATAATCAATGACGATTTGTTTATGCAAAATTCAAATTTGATAACTCTTACATTGAATAATAATATGTTGGTGGCCATAGAAAGTGGTGCATTCCATGGATTGAAGGAATTGCGAACTTTAAACTTAGGAAATAATCCAGACCTAAGTATCATCGCTTTTATGGGAATGAATAGATTGCAGACAGTTCAAATTGATAAATGTTCGTTTTTAGAGCTTCATGTTCCTGCTCATGGAAAAATAATAAACGCACAAAGAAATTATATATCTCACATCAAAGTTGACCAAGAAAATGAGCTCGAATCTTTGGATTTGTCCAGGAATAACGTCAAAAATTTGAGTGAACTATCGCCGTTGAAAAATTTAAAGTTTTTGGATTTATCGAAAAACGAATTGGCTGAGATAAATTTTTCCCATTTGGCAACATTAACAAATTTGAAACGATTAATTATTCATGGTAATCCGTTGAAAAAGTTGGATACAAAAGCGCTCAGCTTATATTTACCGTCAGTTAAAGAAATTGGAATTTCTGTTGATAGTTTGGACTGTGAAAATCAGGAGAAATGCGTACAATGGATGAGATCAAATAATATTCGATTATTGAGTGGAAAATCTGCGTCAAATATCATCAAGGAGCCAAAATCGTTGTCATCAGTGCCCAACCCACCGCTTACCTATTTGCATGATGAAAACACCATTCAAATGGATCATTTTAAAGCAAAGATCACAGAAATTTCCAACAGCATTAGTACTACAAAGTTACTTATGCAGGGATGCTTTAGTATTTATGTGTTTACATTTGTATGCGTTCTCATTTGGACCGTCCGTCGGTGTTATAACTATTACATTAGTCCAAATACAATTAACAGAAATAATAGAAATTTTAGAATTCGGCAACCGACGCTGAGGCAACACATGTTAGATGATTTAATTGAACCGGATGAAGATTTATGAAATTTGTCTAGAAATTTTTGCTTTATTTATGTTTTGAATACAATACACTAAATACACTAATAATAATAATAATAATAAAATCCTAAAATTGAAACAATCATCGATTCGAACTCTTTTTTACAGATTTCTTAGCAAATAATGGTGTATTCTCTTCGACTCTTTTCTTTTCCCGTACGGATTTTCTGAGTGACGGAGTGCTTGGCATATCGTCATCCTCATTATGTATTTCAAATTTTTTCGATTCCGATTCCGTTTTTATCATATCAAGAACACAAATACGTGGAGTTAACATTGGTTTTTGCGAAATTGGTTTTATTTTTTTCACAGACCAATCGACACCAATTCCACTCGAATCGAATTCCTTTTTTGCGTTCATGATGTGAATGCCTGCCCACAATTTATCCATCGGAAGATTTTCATTTTGAATATCTTGATCCAATGAAACAATCTGAGCCTTAACGTCTCGCTTGAACGCATAGTCACATCGCTTAATTTTTTCTAGGCCATTCAATGCCTGTGTCATAAAAGTTTTCGCTTGTTTGTAATCTTTTTCGAATTTCCATTGAAAATGGGCACACCACATCAACATCCGTGCACTCGTCAAATAGAATCGATCAAAACTGGGAAAACGTTTTTCTTTGCGATTTTTTAGCCAATACTTGTATAAATCATTGAATACGGATCGTTTTTCGGCAATATCAATTTTTTTGTTCAAATAAACGTATCGAGCATATGCTGAAGCTACTTCAAACAAGAAAAATTTGTGATTAGAACTGGAACAAATCGGACACACACATTCAGATGGATGATCTTGAAGATAGACTGACAAATCCGATGATACATTGTGTCGAATCTACATCAGAAAAAAAATTTTTTTTTTAAATATTCAAATTAAAACTAAAGAATTCAATTTACTCACAATTCGTTTTGGTGATAAACATCTTGGGCTTCTCAATCCAGCGTTGTCACACTTAACATCCGGTGCACTTAAATGACCTGCGTCATCAATTATTGCAGATGCTTTGGATTTTTCACCATAAATTAGCGCATCAGATTGAATTTGTGCCATCAGCTCTAAAGCTTTGAACTTTATCTGAAAACAATTCATTCAAAAAAAAAAATAATAATAATTTCATTTGATGGAAACAAAAATTTTAATCCAAACATACCTCACATCCGTCGAGCTTCTCTGCATATAAATCAATGTACAACATGTGCAGAAGACAATCCGATGCCCTTCGCGCAAATCCATTTTTAAGAGCGAATTTAGTAACCAAATTTAACAATAATTCCATTGTATTGGATGTCTCATAGCGATATTGACACCACATAACCATGTTATTTATCATTTTGAACACAATATTTGGTATTGTATATCTATTATCGGACACAGCATAAAAACTATTGTAAATTTCCATTAACGACAATCGAATAAAGTTTAACGGTGGATAGCAGCTTGCCTTTTCATATTTGGTTATCATTTGAAATAATATCGAATAAAATTTGATTCGAATGAAGCCCGATTCCAATTTGGGCAAATTGTCTGTTTTTGATATTCTTTTCACTTTGCCAACGGTCATTTCCATTGCTTCATCATTAATTTGAGCATTTGTTTCATGCACATAAATTAAAATTAAATTCGCATCTGCAATTCGATTTTGTTCCAAATAATACAAAACCATGTTTAACATGAATAAAAAAATGCGATTCTGTTTGCGTGATGTGAGATCTCGAATAGTGGATAATCGTTCGATGGCAATGTTATTGGCACATTCGCTTAGAATTGAATCCAAATCTTTATCGAATGGATTTCGTGCTTGAAATTCTGCACTGTATTCGGCAAAGTGTGTACATGCATCGATGAGTCCATCTTTATCAGTCATTAAGTTGGCCAATTTATATAATGAAATATACATGTCCATTGCATCGTTTGCATAATCACGAGCCAAAAATTCACCGGCCAATGCTGGAAGCTTAGCTAATACGAAATCTTTTTCTTCGCCGTATTCATTGCGTTTTTCATCATTTTGTTTTATAAAAAATTCAATGAAATCAATGAAGGCGTCCTTTATTGAACGCAATTTTTTCATTTTTGTTCGTTCATCTGCAAAGTGAATGCCACGAAACACTGACGATGCCGAAGACAATGCATCTGCATTTAATTCTTTTACAATGCTCAATGTTGTCGTCTCCTCATTCCAACTCTTTAGGCTTTGTTGGTGCATATAATAGTCGACGGCGGCTATAATTAAACCAGCCGAAACATCTTTTTCATTTGCGTAGATCTTTTTCAATTGTTTTAAATGTACATTGAGACGTTGCAATAGTATTTCATCATTATTTAACGATGTAATCGAATACACAAATCGTGAATGCTTCATTGGTTCGAAATTTTTGTTTGGTATTAACATTTGATGGACAATTCTATTACAAAATGCTGCATCTAAAACCCCATGAGCACTTGCTTGTTGCAAAAATACCAGCGAAACATCCAAATAATTGAAATGTTCCGGTAAATCTAATTTGAATTCGGGCACATGTGCCGATCTTTGGCTGAAGAATTCATATGGTGTTTTGATTTCGGTGTTACCATCTTTTTGTGCCTTTGCAATGCTATAGACTGTGTTTTTAATTTTATCGATTTGTTTTCCATCTTTTATATCAATTAATTCTAATGCAATGTACGTATAGCCAGCATTTGTCATATTTTTCCAATTTTCTGCAGTCTTTTGCATTTGGAATATTTGCTTTAAAATGAATGCTTTTCCAAAATTAATCTTCTCAACGAATTCGATTTGTTCAAATCGTCGCAAAATAAATTCAGCATTATGTGCCAAAATGGAGGCATTTTTTTTCGTTTTTCCATACGTTTCGAATAGCCGCATGTAATAATATTTGGCATTATGCTGATAACATTCTGTATTCGGACACTTTAAAGACGAAATCGTTTTCCAACACAACAGACTAATTCGACAAAAGTCATCATTTGGCTGTGTAATCCAATTTTGTTCGAACGCTTCACTATAAATCTTACACGACAATTCAAATAAACCGATTAATAAATGTGCCATTGGAGATTTGCATTGATGTCCACAGAATTCTTTGTCTGATTTTGCTTGTACGAGAATGCCACAAAATTGACGTAATATTCTTAGATATTCATTATAATTTTGGCTGCTTAATATCCGTATGATTTGTGATTGACAGATCTCTATGATTTTTCCCATGGTTAGTAAAATGTCGCAAATTATTGTCGAACTCATCGAAATTTTCTCCATATGACTTCTACAAATCAATGAAAATTATTTTTTTTTTATTTTTTTTTTCAAGAGATTGGATTACAACACACTTACATGAGAAGGGTCAAAGAATCATTCATTGCTATGTGTGTATTGGATTTTTCCTTTGGTTGTCCATCATAACGAAGACCATTAATAATTTTCTGCAAAATGTCGAATCCTGTGATGTACTCAATGCCAGAAAAACATTTTAATTTCATGCATTGTTGCAAAAACCATTCAGATTCTTCCAATTGATACTTTTCAATGGTATTGGATTTGATATGTTGCATTTCGGCATCCACATAAAACAACAATACACCGGTTAAGTCTAAAAATAATTTTCGACGTGTTTCTTTCTTCGGAGCTAATCGGTCACTACTCCCCAGCACTTTTATCAAATTTGTCGTTATGTTTCGAAGCCATGATGCAAAAATAAAACTTTCTTCTTCCTTCAATCCAATAATGACCGATATCATAACTGGCATATTACGCATATTCGCCAGCCAATTCAATTCAGACATATATTTTTCATGATCGGTCCCTTTGCTCAGTTCACCGAAAAACGATTCAAAACCATTAACGATTGCCATGGTGTACTTTGAATGTGACAGCTTTAGATTTTTGATGATAGCAAGTGATGTTCGTAATACATATGAATTCACTTCATTATTCAATGTACTTAGATCTAATTCCAGGAATATATCTACAGCTGAATCATATTTTTTCTGTGGAAATTATTAAAGAGAAACTTTTGAATTGTGAAAAGTGATTGAACATTTAATGTAAAGTGATTGCATTATATATTTTACCTGCTGTACTAATGCAGCGAACATTTTATAATTTTCAATATTTTTTTTCGTTGGCTTTGCCATTTTTAGTTTGTTTTTGAAGTGTTTTTCCTGCAAATAATTAAAATTAAGATTGATTTGAATAAAACTCAAGATCACAATGAATCGAAATGGAAAAATAAAATCGTTTTCACTATGTTAATTTATTCGAACGGAATTTAGGAATTGTAGCATCAATATGAGCAAAGCGTCTTAATATTTTTCAGTTGTTTTTTGTTTGACATGTGATGTTTGAAATGGGTTACGTTTACATCCGATGGCATAAACATTCAACTCATATTATGTCAGCCGCCAGAGGGAGTCCGAAAATATGTGAAATAATTTTTAGTTCAGAATTTTTTCGTTTCCATTTGACAACTGTGTGCAACTAAGTTCATACGTATTTAAGGCATATGCTCAGAATTCGTAATTACTACGATAGATTCTATTGCTACGGTAGAGCAATATACGACATAAACGGGGAGAAAGTGTTTAAGTTCAAGAAAAAGAGAATTACAAATCACAAAATGGCATTGCGTGTTCAATTTGAAAATAATGATGATATTGGTGTATTCAGTAAATTGACAAATTCATATTGTTTGGTCGCAATTGGTGGAGCCGAAACATTTTACAGGTAAAACCAAATAAACGTAGGTTATGTTTACGCCAAACTCAAATTTTATGTGATACATTTCCACATGTGTTTGCGAAATAAAACATTTTTACACACCATTCCAATTTTAATAAATTTTTTATTCAGTGTTTTTGAGGCTGAATTAGGCGAAACTATTCCAGTTATTCACACCAGCATAAATGGTTGTCGCATTATTGGGCGATTGACTGTAGGCAACAAAAATGGCTTGCTCGTTCCAAATGGCACTAGCGATGTTGAATTACAACACTTGCGAAATAGTTTGCCGGATAATGTTAAAGTTCATCGCGTTGAAGAACGTTTGTCAGCGCTAGGAAATGTAATTGCCTGCAATGATTACGTTGCCTTAGTACATCCAGATCTTGATAAGGTATTTTTTTTTCTTCAAATATATTTACTTTTTTTTTTTTTTTTTTTGAGCGATGACTCATAATTTCACAATGTGACGTTGTTCGATTGTAAACATAGGAAACCGAAGAAATAATCGGTGATACACTTGGCGTTGAGGTGTTTCGACAGACAGTTGCTAACAATGTGTTAGTTGGTTCCTACTCAGTACTCAGCAATCAAGGTGGAATTGTTCATCCAAAAACGACAACACAAGACCAAGATGAGCTATCGTCATTACTTCAAGTTCCACTCGTAGTATGTGCACTGTTTTATATTTAAAATTATTTTCATCGTTTTGCCGGAAATTATAGCGAATTTGCATTGCAGGCAGGTACTGTGAACCGAGGTAGTGAAGTTATCGGTGCCGGATGTATAGTGAATGATTGGAGTGCATTTGTGGGAATGAGCTCGACGTCAACGGAAATTTCGGTTATCGAAAGCGTATTCAGATTGAATGATGCACATCCGACCAGTGTATCGAGTACTTTGCGTGCATCTTTGATCGAAGCGTATGTCCTAAAATTTGCTAATTATTTTCACAACGATTTTCATTCTATTTTTTAATGCTTTTCTTTTTCCAGAATGTCGTAAATACACCGAAAGTGTAATATTAAGGCCGGTTCATATGGACACAATGAGACCCTATTTGGATTATTTTATAAAATAAACGATATTTACAACTATCAATTATCGGTAACTGTTTATGTTCCGTTTGTTCACACTCTTTTCGAGCGCTGTTTTTTTCAAACCAATTGTAAATGTTGCAAGTTCATAAAATTAAACACAAATTTTGATAGCACATGATTTGGAGGAGGAGGAAATTTATTTTTTGTAGTTCGTTAAAATGACTTTGTTAGGCTGATGACACATTTGGCTGATTATTATTATGTTATTACACATAGAGCATTAGAAACATAGCTTCAATCGCTCTTTGAATCAAATCATATAATTGAAGGAAAAAAAATCACTCATGGATCGTAGATTTTTGATATGAAGATGGGTATTTTGTTTCGTTTATCAACAATAATTGATATGAATGGTTGATCGACTTTGAAGAAAATTTCCTCGGGCGCACTGTTCAAACTTAATGTGACGACATGCGAAATGGTTGCAACAGATGCAACTGTTCCTCGTTCATCAACGCTGAGAATACCCTGTTGAAGTATGTCATCGACACGAAGAAACCGTTCATTTGTCGCCAAATATGGCAGTTGGCTTGATCTTGTAAACAGGTCAACAGTTCCCATCTATTTTTTCCACCCCCAAAAAATACAAAACAAGATTCAAATTTGGCTTACATTCGAATTTCAATCAGATTTCGAAGCAATAGTCAAAAAAAAAAATGGTTACCTTTAAGATGGAATTGAGGACAGAAAACGACGACGAAACACTAAACTTAGGCATCCATAAATGGACTAACTTTTTGTATGAACTCGAAAGCTGTTTTAATATATCCTGAAAATCATTGTTCCGCATCGATCGGATGAATTCGTCCAAATAATGACGCTGCTGTGGAATAATAATCACCATCGAAAAATCATCACTTTTATATGGAATTTCGAGCCAAACACCAGTAAATCCATTTCTTAAATGAATCGAGTTCGATCGATACGTATTTAAATTTTTCATCATTGGAACATTTTTAATAAGTTTGTCAGTGGTTTCAAATCGTTCGACTTTTACTTCGTTGAATGCATATTTCCATTCGCCATTGAAGAAGATGGTATTGGCCAAAAGCATACGAACCGGACGATTTCGATCAGGCTTAAATATATTTCGAATATAATTATTTGTAGCATTCGAAACCCAGTTGTTAATTGCATAGCTGGATTCATCGGGTTTGTTGAAATTAACGGACATTATGTCAATGTTACGATTGGTCGCCTCTTGAACAAATGAATTGTTCAACCTTTTGGAAATTTTGCAAAATACATAAATTAAACTTTCAAATTTGCAAATCAAAAGCTGTAAATCGATTACTTCAATGTGTCAGCTATAAAAACGGCGCTGGCAACACCTAAATTCGCCGATAAACCATTTGATTCTCTCAATCGACGCATCAAATCTCCTGTGATGGAAGGGTTTTTCTCTCGAATTGTTTGCCTAATTTCTTCCTCTGTTAGTCCAGCGGCAACAGTTCGTAATAATGACAACTGAAGTTGTGGCTGAATCGGTGATAATACCAAATTTCCAATAGTTGATGGTAATTTTGAGCCCTGTTTGCAAAATGAATTAAATTTTCACAAGTGATTTATCTAAAAAATATTCTAAATGATTTATTTTTCATTAAATTACTTGAAATAATGTCCATGCAAAATCGCGAACATAATCAAATTGATCGTCGGTATAACGATTGTCGATATTTTGAACAGATGCTGCTATAGCAACCCTAGTTGGACGGGTAAGCTCTTGAATGATAGGTTCTGGTATCTTTTGCTCAACATTTTGTATAAAATTAGTGTTTAAAGTGGGATTTTGAGCACTTGTCAATAATTCTGCGCCAGATGGAAATGTGATTGGTCGAAAGGATTGCACTTCAATTTTTTTTATCGGATCTTGTTGTTGAATCGGTTGCTCTTGTATCGGAACACTCACTTGGGATGTCGGTTTATTTGATGATGCAAATAATTCGGTGAATTGCTGCTGATATTGCTGTTGATGTGTAGATAATTGTTGTTGACCTTTGATGATTGCTACACACAATATCAAAACTAGTTTTTCCGTGAATGCGAGCATCATATAAGTTCCATATGAATAGTAGGCACATCGTTGATGATCATAAAAATGTAAAAAAAAAAATAAAACAAATAAAAATAGCCAGGCATTTTATTAGTGAATATTTTTTAATCGTCGTCGTCTTCATGATAAGAACTCATCGGAATTGAATTTTTTTCTTTTGCACATTCTTGTATGCATATAGCTTCATGGTCATAGCACAAAGGCACAAAGCACTCACTTGTAAGCATCAAATGTTCTGACATTTTGTTTTGTATTTTTTAACATGCGATTGAACTAAAAGGTAAAGTTAATACAATAATTGTTGTTCATTCAAAAATGTTTTCAATATTTGGTCTTTCGTAGTTCAAACCCAAAGTTATCAATATTCAAATGCCAAAAAAAAAATTTATTCTTATTCAGGCGCACATTGAATAGTTTACAATCTTCTGTAGCACAACATTTGACTGGCGATAACAGTACACAGTACACAGTATCGTTTGGTTGGTTTTATTTCAGTTGTCGTAATATTGTTTACAAAACACGTTAGCTCTCTCGCTTTAACGAAACTGGTGAGGAAGCAAGTAAATTATAACAACTTGTCGCAAGATGTTCTCTACATTGACTGACCACTCAGTGTTTGTGCCCTCTCAATAAAAGCTGCTCGAAACTTGTATTAAATTCGCCCATTTGCATACAGCTCACAGGCGAAAATTAAATACGCTGCTTTCGCCTTTCAAAAAAAATTAAGAAATGTTTTTGTAGTTTAATCGGTCTATAGAAGTCAATCGTTCAGCGTCAACCACAAACGAAAATAGATAATAAATCATAATAAATATTTGAATAAGAGAAACACAAACCAACAAAGTGTGGTTGTGCACGTCGATATTTTTGATCTCTCTGAATTTATTTTTGTTGTCGACAATCGGAATAACAAGAATCAATGCTTGCGTGTATACGGAAAGCTGATGCATCTTAATTAGTAGTATGGACAGTCGCCAATTCGTTTAAATAATGAAAACAAGTTTGAAAATTATTTATTTCGAATCAAGAAAGAATGGTAACTTTTTTTTATTGCATTTGTATTCCCAAAAACATCATCAAATCACTTTTTGCCGGGAATTTCCGATCAAATGTCTCTGACTTGAACCAATATTGTAGACAATTTGTTTGCAACGTACAACACCCAATACACTGACTATTTATTGAACATTCGGACATTCCAATTTTCGTCACAAACCGGTTGGTAATACGTGCGTTTTAGTTTGTTCCGTAGTTTACAAGTTTTTTGGTCGATTACCACGTCAAAGTATTTATAATAATAATTGCCCAGTCATTTTAGAATGGTATGGTCGATATCTGGTTTAAAAGTAGCAATTCAGCAAGTACATTTACCTGAAGATTTTTTTAGCTATATTTTTGGATGTGAACATCAGCGGGCTATAGTGATTGATTGTTTCGGTTGCTTCGTGCTTTCGATAACAACTTTGACCAACAATCAAATTTATTCTTCTTTGAGGTCAAGGACTCCTGTGAATAAATTATAATATTTGTGTTCTACCATTGTGAAATTGTATTTCTTTACAAACAAATAGTTTAGCCAATGAATACGATTTCAGGGCACAGTAACATGGAATGAAATAAGGAGATGGAATTTCTTTTTTCAAAATCTCTTTATTTAACGATTAAAAGTTAGTTTTTCTACGATTTATTGAATTTTTGGAGAAATTCGAATGAGAAAAAAGTTCGATTTATTCAAAAAATATTTTCACAATAAATTAAAAACAAACAATTAAAATCTATTAAAAAAATTCATTCCGTTCGTAAAATGAGGTTCACAGCAGATAATATGCAAAATATAAAAGAAATAAGCAGAGCATATTTTCCATCAAGTACATAATAAGTTATTAGTAAATTCGTGCTGACATTAAAATCTTTAAGTGGTTCGATTGAATTGTATTTTTAAAAAAATCTCCTATTGAAGAATGTCGACTGCAACGAAATGTTTTTTCAAATTTTAGGCTTCATTTCTTGCTTGAGACATTTTTTAAATGCATCCCATCCTTCGGATTTAGCTACGGACTGTGGAAAGAAAGTCACAAAATAATGGAACATTGATTAATTTCAGGGATAATAATAATCAATGTCTACTGGATGAATGATATGTTTTCAGCAAATTCATACAACCAAAAAAATCAAAATTCCATGACTTACCGTTAAAATAAAACCAAAATTAATAATCAAACAAAAAAAAATGAAAAACTTGATTTATAAAAATAAAATTTATTCATTTAAATCTTCGATGGGAAGCGTTAGATAAACTTAAAATTAAGTTTCAACTTAAAAATTAATGGAAAACTCTTTTTATCACAAAAGAAGCGCCATGCGATGTTTATAAAATGAACCAGCATCAAAATGTCAACTTCGCATAAATATTGTTAAATAGAATTAAATATAATTAAAAAAAAAAAATCAATTCAAATTAAGGCATCAAACAAATAAACATATTAAAGGCTAATATAAATTAATCGAACGCAGGAATCAATATTGAAGGATTTTAAATTGCCGCCGTAGTCGCCGACACGCTCTTGATTTCATAAACATTGAAAAGGCCAGCACGCCATCATCATACTCATCAGTTAGTTCTTCATTATATTCAAGTCCAAAATTACTTACTTTGAATCCACGATGCAAACGGTCTTTCATGATTGCAATGAATTCCTTGTAGGATAGCAATCTGAAACAAATTAAATCAATTGTTTCATTTTAGCTTATGTTTTTGGTGAGTCAAGAGTCCTTCTTAAGCGTGGCTGCTTGTTTTTATGATAATAATAATGATTAGAGAGTTTTTTTTTTTGAAAATTGAATCAAAATACACACCCATCGCCATCTTCGTCAAAAATAGCAAAAACAGTATCGACCAAATGTTTCGATAATGTGATGCCAGTGCAAATCATAACTGCTCGTGAGAACTCATCTGAAAGAAAACATTAAAACGATATGAAAAAATCTGATCAACCAAAATTGTTGCTCTGTTTTTTAGTTTGCAAACCTTTCGAAATAGATTGGTTTGCTAAGGTGTACATTCTCATAGCGATCTGAAAAAAACAACAAAAATCCAAATAGACTTTTGCCAAAATCAATAATTTTCAAAGTTTGTACTTACACTGAAGTCCTCGAGATTATTAAGAAACTGACAAAAATCTCTAAACTCTGAAAAATTCATCGATGTTTCGTTATTTTCCTACTTTTTTGAAATCTTTTCTAAATTTGCAACAAATACCTTTGAATGATACTCCTTTTTCTTGCTTAACACGATCCAACAATCGATCTAAATACAAATCATATTCATCTGTATCCAAATAAGTGTATCGAAGCAAAATTTTCGCAAAATCGACTTCAGTGATTGCGATGTTTCCTTTGGAGAATTCATAAAATTCGAGCTCGAGCACTTCCTGTTATCGGACAAAATTTACATATTATTTATAATACGGAATATTAAAGAAGGTTTCTATTTTACCGTCTGCAGTGAGTCCATAAACTTATAGAAGCCTTCGTAATTGAGATCTTTGTCTCCTTTTTTTCCGAAAAAATGCACTTGAAGTGTCGTATCAACCTTATGTCGACGCTGCAAACCCTCTTCATCTGCTACATAAGTGTCCTATGATAGAAAAAAAAAATAATAATCATGAATCATTTAAACAATAATGGACTTCATTTCGCTGCTTTCACTTACATCGTCAATAGATATTCCTCTTTTATCTTTCCATGCGCCAATAAAGATATTTTCCATCTATATGGATAATAAATCATAATAATTCGAAAGCATTTCTCTTATAAAATAATTTTTTTTCTTTTATTTTGATAATTTCGTTATGTTGGCCTGAATCGAATTGGGATTAGATAAATTTTTGTATTTTTCGATTTGACTAATAAATATGTAAATACATTTTTTACCAAACTTATGACACCGATGGTTTGTTCATTTGGGTTTTTATGAGAGCGCGGATTGAAAATAGCTGTTGCCTCTTCAGGGGCTAACAGTGACATTACCTAAAATAACCAGGAAAATCAGAGACGACATCAATGTTTTTGAGCGATAAAATGAAGCGTCACCAAAATCGTTCAACAGATTGCGATTGGATTAAATATGCGTACGTTATTGTTTAATTTTCCAAGTTTTGTTAGTCGCATTTCAGCAAATTATTTATTATTGTTTAGTGCTAGCAAAAGACATACATCTAAATGTTAGGCTTCAATTGCTTTTGCGATCGGCATCAACTGATTTAAAACCGAAAGTTGAAATGCTGGGGACGATTCGATGAGAAAATCTATTTTCTTTTCATCAAATTGGCGGCAAAACGAGTTAAAAAAACACTTCACAATGAAAATGTTATTTTATTGGAAATAAATTCGCCCACAACAGAGGCAACAAGAAATCAGTTTAAATTTCAATCATTAACGATCAGCGAGTCATTATTATTATTATAGGTCGCCTAAAGCGTGAACAGAAAACATCATTCACACATTGAATATCTCACAATTCTGCGTGTCTGGTCATCGAAATTCTGCTTTCTGAGTGATCCACCGAGAATTCGGGTTATCTGATTCCATGAATAAATTTCACAAAAAAAAAAACTGAATAAAAATCGAACATTCGAAATATTTTTAAATGCATCCTGCTCTGACATACATAGAGCTAAACACGAATTGGCGTCAGATTTCAGATTCATTGATTCAACTCACCACCAGAAATTCATTTTTGTCGACGCGTTGATTGCCATCAGTGTCGAACATATTAAATGCGATTTGAAATCCAGATTTGGGCTCTGAAAATAAATATAAACATTATTATTTTTGTTTTTTGTTTTGTATGAATAGCATTCGCGCGATAAATTTACTTGTGAGAACGGACAAAAGGAACAGGTATTCAGTATACGAAATGATACCCTTATCGCGTAGATTCCGAAACATTTTCGATGATCCTTTCTTTAGTGGTGGAGTGATGTCTTTGAATTTATTAATGTCATCTATTGTCAGCTTGCGCCGTTTCAATCGTGCTGTGACAAAAAAAGCCAGCAAATTAGTATTTTTAATTGTATTCGTCTAATCAAATATCATGCAAAAATGTTTAATTATCCGTACGTCTTGGCTCTTGTTCGACAACTGAGTCCAAAAAATCTTGTGGTGTCATGTAGAGCTGTCCATCGAATTCCACCGACGCAAATTTTATGAATCGTCGCTCTCTCGATGTCAGCTTAATTGATTTTGTTTCATCATCCTACGAACGTGCATAAGAAAAAATGAAGTGTCCAGTAAGATCCAGTAAGATTTATAATTTTATTTATTTTGCAAGGAGGTCTTTCGAAAAGGGATTCTTTTGCTACCTGCTGTGTGTTTACATAAAACGATTACCACCGAACGATTAATTCTTCGAATTTCGAATGTCGAACACCTAACCGATATGCCATCTTTCTCACCATAAAAAAAATACATATATCGAACATTGTACAGAAAAAGTAACGAATGTGCTGCAGACATGCAAACGTCTGATACAGATTTCGTTTATGGGTCACTGTTTTTCGTCACATATGATGTGCCAGGAACAGTACAGGTATTTCAAATGATGTTATAAATCTTTGATTGTTGTTAACACTCCGCCCCGAAAGGTAAAGGCATTTTTGGGCTATAACATTTTTCTGGCATGGAATGTTATCATCGGATGATTTTTTTTTCAATCGTTGGAAAAAATTCGCCGTTGAGTTTTTTTCTTTTGTGGCCGATTTGAAGCAATAAAACAAAATGCTGACAAAATAGAAATTAAAACTAACACAGATCAGAAGATTTATGGTGACATTGTACCATTTTCAACTGTTTCGTATAATAAAAGCTTGACCAAAATAAATGATCCATCATGATAACAAAATGAATCGATCCCAAATTGCCCAATTCAACCGCATTGAAAATTAATTGGTTGGATAATGTATGACTATATTTTTTGTGCATAACAAGATACATTGAGAAAGTTAAAACATTCCGATCGGGATTTTTCGAAAACAATAATGAAAATCTAGTATTCGAAGAGAACCTTGGATTCCTATATTAATGTGTTTAAAAAAAACTTTGAAAGAAGACTTTGCAAGAAAATTTTTGGCTGATGGCAAAAATTCAATGGGAAATATCAATATTGGTAAATAGAAGAACGAATGTCTAGTTTCGATTGGATATTTTTTGGTGGATAAAATAAATAAAATCGAAGTTTTGATTAATCCCGTAACCAATTTCAACAACAACAAAATTACGCGAATTGGAGCACGGATGAGGGGGAGAGCGAAGCAAGCCTGCGTCATACTTTTTTCAGTCGAAAAAAAAAAATAAAAAAATTAAAGAATCGCACTTGAACTCAAAAAGTGAACCATCGAAAAGATATACAAAGTGAAATGTGACATGGTTGATGATTCGACCAAAAGAAAAATGGAAATTGTAGAATGAAACGATGCTTGTCCGTAAATATAATGCTGTTTCGCAGGAATATTATTATAAGTTGGCAAACGCAATATCTGTCAAATTTGTGTCCATTTAGAGCTTGATGCTGTAGCACATAATTGAAATATCCATGGTTGATCTGATCTTCGAAATAATTCTGGGTTCTTTTTTGTATGGAATTAAACGAGAGGCGAAAAATCGATGCACTTACAAATGGAAGACTTGACGAAAATAATGATGTAATGAGTTTCGTGCTGTTTGACAGGTGGGTTTATGTACAGTGTACAATGGACAACAGTATATTAGCAGCAGATCTTCAGCATCATAATACATTTTTCGAATTCAACGATTGCGACTTACGACAAAGAGAATCGAAATAACTAAAGTAAAAGAAATCAAAAAGCAACATTTTTTCCCGAACCTGCTCACCACCAGAATTCCTGTATATTGCGTGTCATATTTGGCATTCTTTCATTTATAAGATAAAAAGGCAATTTGAAATGCCGAAAAAATGGTCTTCTCTCAAGTAAAAGACCAAACACCACGAACATTCGATTTTTTTTAATGCTCCCACTGTCCGAAATCGTGCAAAACTTGTTCTGTTCAAAGAGAAAATAAGGTGAAAAGAATAATCGAAATTCTCCACTGATAATCATCATTATGATCGATTGAAAATATTTATTAACATTGCGACCGCATTTACATTCGCTGATATCGATTTTATTGTTGTTTTTAGCTTTTGCACAATTTTTTGCGAATACAGCTGATTTATAAAAATACCATGTTTGCGAATCGATTCTTTCTAATCCATTTGAATTTCTCGAAAAGTGTGACGGCCAAAAAGATGAAAGTTATCCAATTGGCTGTGATTTATATATACGAATATTGTTGCGAAATGCAAGGTTTAAGGAGTTCGTTTTGCGCTCTTCTTCATTTAAATAAATTAAAATGTTTTACATGTTTCAATTAAGATTAATGGCATGTCATTTGATAAGCAAACCAAAGTGAAAAACTTGAAAATGAATTAATTGTATATTCTAATGGATTTATTGCGATCAACTAAGTTTTTATGAATTTTTTTTTTATTTATCGTGCTATTTATTGAATTCGTCATTGGATTCACGACAATAAGCAAAATGACTTACACAGTGGCGCCTTCGGCGATCGCATTTTACTTATTTCATCGAAAATTCACAATCCAAAAACTTATCTGCATCGGCATTTACAATTCATATCAAAGATAAACTTCCTGTATGCATCCCGTAGATTATCTAAAAATATAATTCTGAATCTGAAATAACGTTCGATCGATAAGCGCACTATCGATAAGTTGTTAGTAAGTGTCGAAACAGTTGCATATAAAACAAAATACCAAACGATGCCAGAAACTACGATAAATTAAATAATCTGCATTGGATCCAAATTCCATTTGTATTTCTTTTTTAATTTCATAATGAAGATATCTTATATTCGTAAGTCGTATGTCGTATGTCGCACGTACTCTTTTTTTTTTTAGAAAGCACCAAATGAATCACATGGAATGAACAAGCGAAATATTTCTATAAATTGTTTAAATATGAATAATAACACATATGCTGGCGGGTGTGCATCTTGTTTGCTGAACAAACAAATTTATGTTGCAATATTTTTATTACAAACAAACAGCTCAATTTTATCAAGTTATAACTTTGGATAAGCACTTGGCGATCTAGTGTGAGAAAGAGAGAGGGAGAGAAGGAGAGTGAGACAGAGAGAAAAAAAAACACTCGCTCAGCAACTTAATCCCAAAACGAATTCGAATTATAATGCAACACAATTCATTTCTTATTTAACGGCAAAGATTGGAAAAGTCTTTATTTATGTGTAATGTAATTATTATGGCTATGAAAAATATTGAAGATCATATTTTTGAGTTCAGACTTTTTTTTTTTTTTTAAATTCGAATTTTCATTGGTGAATATATTTTTTTGTTGTCGCTCATTCACTGTTGGTGTCTTATATTGCTAAAATTAGTTTCGAGTAAAGAATCCTGTTGTCGTGCACCATACTGCATATAGTACTGCGAATTCTCACGCAAAAACAGTGACTAGCTGATTTTCGATCTATTCTATCGATTGATATTAATGATAAGACCGTAAAAAAAGTAATAAAATGTGAATTGATATGCTCGGACAATTTAATAACGATACGATGATCATGACATTTATCACGAAGGCAATCTTTATTTTTTTTTTTTTAAATCGAATTTTCATTGGTGAATATATTTTTTTGTTGTCGCTCATTCACTGTTGGTGTCTTATATTGCTAAAATTAGTTTCGAGTAAAGAATCCTGTTGTCGTGCACCATACTGCATATAGTACTGCGAATTCTCACGCAAAAACAGTGACTAGCTGATTTTCGATCTATTCTATCGATTGATATTAATGATAAGACCGTAAAAAAAGTAATAAAATGTGAATTGATATGCTCGGACAATTTAATAACGATACGATGATCATGACATTTATCACGAAGGCAATCTTTATTGCCAGTTGCCTTATTAATATCGCATATAGAAAGTCATTGAACTATTGTGAAAATAATTCAATAAAGTCTTCTCATTATCAAATTATGGATAAATTATTCAAATTTGAATCGAGCGTCAACGTTCAATCATTGTAGGAGGATAATGAGCGATGAGCAATCGATTTAATGAATCGTGTTCGTTGTTTGGTGCACTTTCGAAGGTTATTTCAATTGTTATTCGAATGAGTGTTAAGATTTCAAAATTTTTAATAAATTTTATTCAATAGAATGTCACGGCCGAACATGAAATTTATCAATAATAGACATATCAATAATTAATTTATGGCCCGATGATTTATAGGCGCTAAATAACAATGATAAATTTGAATAAAACTTCGTATAAATTGAGAACATTCAAACGTATTATTAATAATAATATTCGAAATTCGAATCGTCGATTACGTTTTGCTTTGAAGATTTCGAGCGGAACAAATAAAAGCATTCAGCGTTCGGTATGTATTTGAACTCGCTACTAAACAACATAATTTAAAGATTTATGCTTACAAATTCATCTTCACCTATTACGACGATTATATTTTCCGAAAATCAAGTTTTGAGTGCAGTCGACACCACATACTATAGTTTAGGTTGCCCCGAAGCAAAACCATTATTAATTAGAATAATTTGTTCCCATTTTTCGATTAACCCGTTCAAGACTGATTCAAACCATTCGAAACCATACACCATCCGTAACTGGAATTTTATGCGCCGAAGTCAACAAACTGCATTTTGAATTCGGGAATGCAAAATCGGTTGGTCCACAGAATTTGATTGACGAAGTCAAATAATGTGTGAACATTATATTTTAATGTGAAAATTGCTATCACGAAATACACGAAATTGTAAATGTGCAATAATCAACCAACGCATAAATGCATATCGTAAGTGCGACGAACATTTAGTTAAAGAAAATTCCCAAAAAAGGATTTTCTTTGCAAAAGAATGAAATGTTTTTGAATGTTTGTAAGAGAATGAGGAATTTCGTATGGAAAAGGCACGCATCATTATAATGATATGGGCACCACAGTCACGAGTGTGTGCAAACATTCAATAAACCGAAACTCGTACCATATCATTATTACAAAACAAGCAACTGTTTTTATCAACATTTCAATTCATGTTTCCATTGGAGCTTTACACTTTTGAGAAAAATCTGAATCGTTGAACAATCAAGAGGATACCACCAGCACATCAATATACATTGGAACGAACATTTGGCAAATGCATAACACCAAAAAATGCATTTTATGCTTTGCATGATTATACTAATTACAGGCAGCAGTTATTCGCTTGTTAATGTTTGTCCATTTGAAAATGAAAATTGAATATTTTTTTGATCCAAATGATGGTTTTCCGATCGGTTGTTGTTTTTTTTTTCATCTACCCGAATTTGAATACGGAAAGAATTCATTTAAATGATTGTACACTGTGCACACATGGTCCTGCCGTCCTTTGAACTCATGTGATGAAACTGAGCCCGACTATTACGAACAAGAGAATGAATACTAAACCGGCGCTTGAGATCGAACGAAAAAAATATCGAGAGCTAATTAATGAAAACAGTGTAAAGCATTCCAAAAGTTAATTTATATTCGATTATTCTCTATACGAATGAAGTGTAAATGCCTAATTTACATTTTTCATTTGTTATTAAAAAAAAAAAAAATATCCCGAACCACTTTGTCAATAGACATTTGAATTCCATTATAAATGAAAGGCACCACTAATTTGATGCTCATGCTGCCTACGGAATACGATCACAGTAGGCATCTGAATGAAATGGCACAGGATTTTTGTGTGTCGGTTATTTACATTAGATTTGGAACAATGGGTTTCAAAAAAAAAGGAAAAAAAATACATACAATATTTAAATGAATTTATAACAGCTCATCTGGACACAGTATGGGCATTCTGGAATACGGTGTTTGCTCTTTGACCGTGACCATTGACATTAAGAAGGTGCACAAAAGGAGCCGATTCGAATGATAATCGAAACACATAATCAATACCAATCGAATAAATTTTACGTGTTTGTCGATAATTTTGTGACTGTTGACCATTGACCAAATAACCTTATGCATCGGATATGTATGTGTATCGATAGAGGTAAGATTAACCTGACGATCGATAATAATAAGGTCCATGGTCAATGTCGCTATGTGGAAAATGTACAATTTGTCGCGGACGTGGACAAAAAAAGGAAAACACACTGTTTTGATTATAACGAAGAAAAAAGACGAAAGAAAAAAACACGACGATTCCTTGTGAGATGAAAAATTCAAAAAAAAAAATAACAAGAAAACGAAGAAGAGATGCGGAGATGTGGATTCGATTTAATATGATGTAAATTACTGATAAATAAACAACAGCAGAAAGTGATTGTTTTCATGGTTTTTTATGTGGCGTTCCTTCCTTGTGATCAGTATTTTTTTCCTTACCCAATACGCGTCTAGAGGAAGATGCGGTATTATGTTTCTCATGTACACAAAATCAGCCTTAGGACTCACTGTTCACAGTGAAATGAATTTGAAAGAAACATGTTTTCACGTTCGACACTCTTGGTGATGAAAAAAAAAAGAAAAAACAAAATTATAATATCTTTTACAAGCATTCAGCCGAACAAGTAAACCAATTTTATAGTCGAAGTTCAAACATTATTCATTTTTATCAAGACTTTCACGAATAGTCGATTGTTGCATTCAATGTTTAATGTGCATGTGTATAAAACATATTTGCGATAAATGATTCGGTTCTTCGATTTAAGGCTTATCTTCAAATGTCTTTTGTTACATACGACTGAAATCAGAATAAAATTTATTCAAAAAAGGCAGTCAACGATATTTTTTCGAAATATGCGAAAATATTCACAAATATAATTTCATAATTTGAATGATTTCAATTTGCATAACACTAATGGCCTGTCAGAATTGAATTTGGATTCAACGATCAGATCAACCGCTGTTTGGAAATTTAATTTAGAATCCGAATTCGATTCAGCAGGAAGGATTGTTATTTTTGAAAGATATGTGAAAAAAAATCCAACAATAAATACAAGTGACTCAAGGGATAAATGCAATCTGTATGAAATTTTGCTTCCGGCAGTTTTTCTGCATAAAAAATAGTTTTAATCAAAAGAAGAAAAAAAAAACGGTTGAGACCATCAGTTCTTTCATAAAAATCTCTCATTTTTATTGTATTATTAATTAAGTGTTAGGTCGCATTAGCTGCAAAAATTTGGCAATTTTATATGACAGCCATATTTTATTTGTCTAACAAGAGCCGATTACACGCTCTGCTGGTGTGTTTGATGCGAAAGCGAATATCATAAAGATTATGCAAAAATACAACATTTCTGGTCGCTTTTGTTTTTAATCCCCTTAATCAATAACAATTTCGGAAACATTCTTAAGCCATCTTTTTTTTTTTTTTTGCTTAACCAAGTCTACAAAGTAAGTGGACCGATGAAAAATTGCTTCCACTCTGGACACAGAAAAAAAATCCAAAGATTAAAATCGTTGAATTCACACCTTTGCTTGTATTCACCATTCGGCTTACATGCGTTGCTGTCAGATTTCAAGCAATTTGTTCATTTTGCCGAATGTCTTAATTTACGCCGATAAATCTATATTTAATCGATTCACGATGCACATTTTCTCCTTTTAATATGTACGTTTCGCTCGCATTTCGAAAGAAAAAACCAGATCGATTCTCTTGGCTTAAACGTCTCTTCTTCACGGACCGCGGTCTGATGCTGATCGGCCAATTCGATTAATAATAATAATATTTTATGCATTAAGGATTGACTTCATTATTCCCCTTTAACGTCACATTCAAAACGTATTTTCCCGCATATATATATCAAGACAATGCGAATTATGATCGAGATTGTTAGATAGACGGTTTAAATTAAAAACTAAATATATTCAACCACCATCATTCCGGATGGTGTGTAAATTGTAAGTATAACAAGCACGCGGTATTCGTTTGAGTATATTAAATCATTGTAATTAGTCTTCAAATAAGACAAAATAAATTTATCATCGAATTGCATTTAAAGAAAAGCCGAACGAATATCGGCGCTTTGAATTTTGAACCGTCCAATTCATGTCGTTGGTATCGATCTAGTTATGGTGATGCTGCCATTTATTTCGTTCATTTAAATCGAAATAATAACATTCGGATTTGAATTTTTAATATTGACTTCTTTAAATGCTGTGCTGGTCAATGAATTTCATTACATTATATGGGAATTATTTTCGAGGCGATTTTGATATCTGTTTTTTTCTTTTTGATAAAATGTAGTCAAGCGTAATGAAAGTACTTGTGATTGACAATCGAATTGAATTTCTCATTTTAATGTTACACAATCTGACATCATTGCTCGACAAAATTCGCGATGCCAATCAATGTTGAACCCCAATCCAAATATTTCATTGTGTTTCAATGAATTTCGTTGAATAGATAATATTCGATAATCCACGTCGATTGGCACATGTTTTGATAACGACGTTTCAAAAAAAAAAAAAAAATTAATAAAAAAAAATCAACCGAGAAAAAAAACTCTGCTGTACAGGGTCCAGGGCATAGTATGCTCCATAGCATTTAACACCAGATACCACATGACAATGGTGTTCTTCGGATAAAATGCACACAAAGGATATCCGAATATTTGTGCCAAAAAAATATTGCTGTCATGTCTACAACGGATTAATGTCAGTGCTAAATGCAAAAGAGAGCATAATGCACAGACAGTCCTCCTCATGGATCACTGCAAACGAATCATCGAATGGTTATAATCAGGGGCGAAAATCATATAGCGTAAAAAGCAGCTGGGAGGTCCAGTTGCAACGCATTTAATCAAATATGAAAAATTTGATTTCTATTATATTTTAGCTCATGAACTGTCTGCGGTGGCCTTTCACATAGAATAATTTGATTGATAAATATAATCTTTTCGATTCCATAATGTACTGAAGAATGAAAACTCGTAAAACGTAAAACATTCATAAAAAAAAAGTCAATTAAGAAAACCAACTCGTTAAGTTATTTGATGTGAGCAATTTGTCCTGCTTTCAATAGTAGCCTCACATCAAATTGAAACTCCATCAATTCGATGTGTGCTTTCTCATGTTAAATGTGAAGGTATTTCCAGCAATCAATATTCAATATTCATCCAATTCAGTTTCATTATCAAAATTTTGTTGTGAGTCATTTTGGTTATGATTGGTTTTTCAATAACAACTAAAAACATCGAAAATTTAACGACAGTCTTCTTTCTTTTGAAGTTTCACGTCTCATTTCGTTTTATTTGGTTTTTTTTTCATTTGAGTATATTCCGTTTGTTCATGAATGTTTATGAAAGACACGACTTCTTAATGATCGATCTATAAACGCATATTTTCAGATAAATTATTTAAATATTTTCCATGCTAAAGAGTAAAATGACATCAGGCCTTAGAATAATAAGAAGTTTTTTTTTTTTGGTTTTTTTGGCTAGCATCGTCAGTTGTTGGTACAAAAAGTCTAGAATGGAATAAAAAAGGGAAAAATTATCAAAGATTTGTCATTCATCGACGATTAGTCGGGATACGCGGCCCATCCATGTGAACATTTTAATGAGAGCACTTGGAATGAAGCACATGTTGATTTAAAAACGAGATGAATTCGAAACGTGAAACTCCCATTCGGAATTAATCATCGGCAAAATTGGATTTCACGCGTTTGAAGTTGTCAGTTGTGAGAATCTTTGTCGGCCGTTGAAATAAATGATTTGAAACGAAATGATGAAATCTTTTGATGTATTTTGTTTGTTATTTTCTTCTTATTTTTTTTGTATAAATGAGAGTGATTCGAAACCAAATGACTGGAATGTGATCGATAAAAGCAAATTTTCCATATCTATCTACATAGTTCGCCGAATGCATCATCAATCTTGTCTTGTGCTCGACGATCATGTAGGATCCAATGACTTCAAAAATAATAATAACAAAAAGCAAGAAAAAACAAATGCAAAGTACTCAGTCTTCGCCTTCACATTTCACCACAAAAATGTCTGGACTGTCGAACAGTTTTTCTCCAACCTCTGCTGATGTCGATCGATACCACACGCAAATTTTTTTTTTTAAAGGCGAACATCAAGCATTATAAATTGAACGAGTTGAGATAAAAAGTAGAGATGAAACGACAATTTAATCGTAATATGTTCTAAACACATATAATGTTCTTAACAATTTGAAATTTGAACGAATGACGTTTTCATGAATTTATGTTCCAAGTTCCAATGTACAACCGATCAGATGAATTTAAGATTGTTTCAATGATTTTCAAAAGAACGTTACTAATGTGTTAAGTTGATATTCAATTACAAGTCTCTTTGCATAGAATAGGCCCAACAAACAGCATCACAATTCACACTTCAAATCTTTAAAAGAGATAAATTTTATGGAGTCTTTGACAAACATGCAATCGTAAACACTTTCGCTTATTTCAATTCCGAGAAGGAGGAATATTTCGAATGAAATTGAATTTGAATAATGAATAAACTAAAGTCCAGATTTCTGATTGTAAAATGCATGCTATTTGCATATATTGAGATTATTTTTAAAATTTTGTTCGTTGCTTCAGACAAACTTGTGTGGCGATTGTGTTATCGTCGCTTGAATTTCGAGTGCGTTTAAAGGACATTAATAATATTAATTTACATTGTCAAGTGAATTGGTGAAATGTTGAAAAGAAGATATTTTAATTGCAGAATATTTTGCCACTTGAATTAGTTATTTTTTCCGAATCGAAATTAATGAAATTTCGTTGAATTTTAGAACCTTCAGATAATTCCATATTGGATCACACTCACTGACAATACATATAACTAAAGTGCTCAAATTACCTCGTAATTCAACAACAGACTCTATCTCTTGACCAGAGACACAAATAGAATTTTTCGTTTATGATTAATCTGATATCACCGATTAATCATTCGGCATTTATCACCGACATTTCACTTTGGCACATTTTCACTCTTCGAAATTTCGCATGAAAACGAATCGGCCCGAACTGACCGTATAAAAGAGTTTTGCTCAATGTCCAGCATCAGTGCTCAGTGTCCAGCAAATAAGTGTTTCATCATCAACAATTCAAACACATTTTCTTTCGATAATCACATTGATTGTTTCAATCAGAATGTGGATGTTGATTGGCAAATTTCACTATCACTACGATCAATAACGACCCCAGGAAAATATTTATAAATAAATTGCACTTGTTTAATACTCACTTTAACTTTTTTGGGATTGAATGCTGCATACACTGTTTTTGGCTTTTGCCATTGTAAATAGGAACTATACAGAATACCACCGCCCAACAAATAACACCAATAATAATTCTTGGAATTATTTACATTTCGATTGATTGAATTTTTGGTGCTATAATTACAGGCAAATTGTCTGAAATTTTTAATTTTTAAACGAGACCATCGAAATGGTAATCCAATGACTTTAGCCATTTCTCTTTCACTCTCAATTTGACTCAATGCTCTCAGTTCTGACAAATGACAGTTCAAACGTGTTGTAAACATTGGAGTGGTGATTTAAAGCCATTTTTTACTCAAATTTGAGTCTACAGTTTGATTTTCACTCAAATTTTATATTTGAATGTCCGTTTCAAAGTGGTGAAATTCAAGTGAATGGTGAACTGTTCTGAATATCAATTTGAATAAAATTGATAAAAAACAAGAAACTGTATTGTTTCCATATGCACTGTTTTGATTTCGATTCTTTTGCTAATTTTTTTCTTTCGCTTTATATTGATGCTGTTCGTCTATTATAAATACATTGCGATTCAATCAGACCACCGACTTTGCAATATTCAAAGTCAATGACTTCGGCTATCAATGTGTTGGCTTTCATCCAATTAACTCATCAAAATCAATTTATGGAACGCACGCAAAATATTTCCTCATTTTATTTATTCAGAACAAGCTAGTGGTTCGCAATCGTCAAGTTTGCCATTTGTCTCTACGTATGCAAATATTTGCATATAAATTAAAATCAAAGAATAATGATTAATGAAGATATAAATTTAAAGTGGATCAGAAATGATTTTTTATATAATCAATGAGTGGCTCTGAAGGTTGACGATAGTATTATGATAGTAGATTGTAAAATTCCATGTGTCACGTGCAAAATGTGAAGTATAAAAAAAGAATATAAAACAAAACGGGTGCAGACAATTCATACCGGAATTGTTATCCGGTACAATGTTTCAGTTTCCTCTCATTCAAATTGGATTTTTAAAATACAAAAGAAAAAGATATTTTGCGACAGACTCCTTTTTCAATTTTTTTGATTCCAAAATTTCACTTACGTATTCGCATCGCATTCGTTGGTAGAATCAGCGAAAATCTGTTTGAATTGATTTCTTCATAATTCTTTCATTTTAAGTGTCTGTTTGAATCTCCATAAAACTTACCGGACACTCAATAGCGGTGACAGGAAGAAATTAATTCAGTCATTCACATAAGCATTCTTTGCAATGCATTTCGGTATTCACAATTCTATTTAATAGATGCTTAGTGTTCGGACGTTGAATGAAAACTATGCATTGGAATTGATATTTAAAATTTGTCATTTATTCGATTCTTTGTTATTTTATTAAATATATTAGCGAAGCAAGAACTTCTTATTTAGAAAACTCATTCTTTTTTCTTTTCTCGCATGTATGTAATTGCGAATTACTGGGTTCATAACGATTCAAATGAATCGTTAATTGAATGAACAACAAAAATATAGGAAATAATTTTAATAATAATAATTTAATAGTACAGTATGAAATCTTCAATTAATTGATAATTTCTTTTTTATTGATAAACCTAGTGACTCAAAATCAACTAATGACAATGAAACAGACTTGCATATTAATACTTAAAAATAATTTTATACAAAAAAAAAAAAAAAAAAAAGAAAGTTTTTTTTTTCATGATAAAATCAAATCTCTGATTCAGCCCAATTTGAACTTGTTTTTGGTCATGGATATGAAAACATAGTATACAATTTTCAATATTATATTGAAATGCAATTAAAAGTGATGCATTGAGGATGATGAGATTAATAAAATGAAATTATACTTTAAATATTCGAAATGTAAGCAAACTAATTGTTATTATTGTTTATGAAATAACCTGAGATTTTTTTTTTTTTTGGCGTATGATTGCCAGCTTCATCAGTGAGCGAACATCAGACCAACCAAAATCCTAAAATATATACTCAATAAAATTACTATTAAATGTGGTTCAAATAGCATTATAATATAGTATGTGTAGAGGAATTTTATGAACTCAAGGCAAATAATTATGATAATAATAATAATAATAAGAACATATTTACAATAAAAAAAAGCAACTCATTTATCATTATTGTAATCGTCGTCATCGTCGTTGGTTATAGCTGCATAACCATTAGAAGTGATTGGCACTGGTATAAATGATTCAATGGATTCATCATCATCAATTATCTCAATTTTAGCATCGCTTAATATTTGAGTTTGTTGTGAGCGTATAATATTTTCGGTGGTTGCAATTATGGCACGTATATTATGTGAACGACGATTCATTTTTGTTTTCATATTTTTTGGATTGATTTTTTTATTATCTTTTTTATTGTGGCCACCATTGCGATTACCACCACCATTGTTATGGGATTTTTTCTTCTTTGGGCATGGCTCTTGATTGCAGATGGCGGCTTTTGTTGGGACTGGATTGAGAATTTTATTTTTATTGTTCGTACTACGATCGATTAGAGGAGCCGGTGGTGAATGGTGATTATTATTATTGTTATTATTATTATTATTATTTATATTTACATGTTTCATATGATGTGATTGTTTTTTACTTAAGCTACTACTATTGGCTATGTTAATATTATCGTTGGTTGTCGCACTGCCTACAATACATTCTGGAACAAATAATTGCTTTTCCGATAATATCATTAACTCTTTGCCGGATTCACAAAGATGTTTGATACTATGCTTAACATGATTGAATCCAAAACGTTTACCAATTACATTTTCCGATCGATGTTCTGGCACTATAAATGTGAATGCTTTTGCATATGTTGATAATTTACCCAATGGTTTGTTCGATGGTAAATAAGTTTTGCGAGGAGCTCCTACACGATTCAAGGCCACATAATAGGTTCGCAAAGCCGTCGAATGATGTGTTGATGTATAATAGTTGTAATTGTCTTCTAGACGCTCATTAAATATGCAATCGTTGGTGAATTCACGCTGTTGAGATATGCAAAAAAAAAAAAATAATAATTAAATAATAATAAATAAACATGTTTTCCAAATATGCTAATTAACAAGTATCTGATGATCCAGAAGGAAAAGATTTTTCATTCATTTCAAATATTAATGAAGTAATTGGTGGATCGATCCATTTGTTGCGAGTAAGAAAAATATTTCGGACAAATATGTGGACAGTGACAGAACGTGTCATGTCAAAGTTATTAACATTGTTCGGGTTTTTGTAGTGTTATCGGGAAAAAGAGCCTATGCGAAGGGTATCGTAAATAGTAAAAAGCTCATCAAATTCATAAAATATTAAAAGAATACAAGTTGTGTCTCTGGTATGGCGCCTTCGATAAAATACCTTCCATAGAAACGCACTTCAACTCAATCGCATACGAAAATTGTAAAAGGACAGAGCGATAAAATGAAACCGCGGTTATTTTCTGACATTTTGTTTGAAATTGATGAGTTTTGTACGACTGGTTAATTTCTGACATTCAATGATAATGATATGCATTGATTGAAGTTCTGAACGTGCTCATACACCGACAAACATCGTTCAGATCAATTCAGAATGCAGCGATGGATATTAAAACAAACCAATTCGATCTATGTGGTCATCGAATCAAAAATTAGTATCATTAGAATGAATTTGATGGCGGTATTGTTAAAACTCATGACCGATTCGTATAAGTAACGTAAGCCTACATAATCCATAGTAAACCAAAAGGTCAAATATTGATTTGAATTTAAGGCTTTTGTTATTGATGTCACGTCGATGATATGTGATGAAACATTTGAATGACACTTTTCCAGAATAAACGAGATATTCATGTGTTTAGCGTGTTCAGTCCAGATTTAAATTAAAAATGAATCACATTTGAACTGATCGGAATACTCATATTTTCCGCCATAGATCCGAATAGAGCAGAGATTCCAGAGAGAGTCCTCATTACAACATGTTATTTATGGTTTTTTTGTTGTTGCTATTATTATTATATATTGCTCAATTGGCGACAGACATTTTCTTTACGTTAACGGTTTATCATTTATTATTGTTTATTATTTATTGTTGTTAACATGACTTAAATGCAGCCCATCATTTTAAATATATCTATAATTCAGCCATTTTAGAAATGCAATGGAGTTCAAATGGGCAATTAAAAGAAATTTTATGCGAAACATATTTGAAAATTTGAATAGTTGAATCATTTAGTTTCATTTGAGCATTAAATGTTGAGAGTTCAGTGAATATTGATTGAATACGACGCCTGCACAATAAATACATCCAAAAACATATAGACTATTAATTTTCCATTGGGCAATTTTTAACATGGTCGATTTAAGAGTGTTATCGATCGATTTTTACGATTTTATTCCGGTCGACAATGAAAAAAAAAGAAAAGAAAGTAAAGAAGAAAACTTCAAATTTCGTTTCTCTAACGAATTTAATGTGCACGAACATATTAAAATTTGTGATCCTTGTTCCTTCCCTGGTGCGGTACGCTGTGTGTGTGTGTTTGTGCAAATGCATCCATGCTATGACTGTCACATGATATTGTCTAGTAAAAATATGTAATGTGTAAATTGATATGATAGGCTTTTCTGTTCAAATAATGATTGTTGCCCTGGATGATTGAGTTTAGAACTCATAAAATTGTTATATTTATTTGACACCAATGACAGCCAATTCAAATTTAGATAATAGGTCTTTTGTGTTACGGGTTCGCCGGCACACCATGATGTGATAGAGTCGTTCTGTCGCATGCATATTTTATAATTTCCTTATTTCTTTTTTTTTTTTTCTCCGTCATCTCACCTTTTCTCTCATTGAAATCTTTGCCCATTCAGCACGTAGTGAAAGTATCCAGACGAAAACACAGAACAGAAAAACACAGGGCAAAGAAGGAATAAACAACAATAAAAAGGGTGATAAATCGAAATAGATCGAATAAGATAAAATGAGAATATTCAATACCAAATCACACGAGATTGAATGAATGTATGAATGGAAAAGGCATATTTGAAGTACTTTCGGTACGGAATCATAAGGATATTTGTTTCAAATGCTTATTACGCCCCATTGAGGATTGTAATTGCCATCACTTACATTTTATAGCTGAACTCATGTTTGATTGTTTTTTTTTTCTCGTTTTTCAATTCAGAATATTTCAGTGTCATGGTTGTCTTATGCTGGTATAGTATTGATGTTTGATTGAAATGCATCGATACACAAAAAGGCTTCGTCGATGTGTTATTTAGAGAGTAAGAGAGAGAAAGAGGAATGAACAGCCAACAACGAAAACTAACATCACTCAATCAATGGTTAAATGGCTTTTGTTCTATAAACATCTGGCTATCCTTGTTTATTGTTGCGGCATAGCAGCGCACTTAGTCAACCAATATGGCTCACTCTATTTACTCGGTTCGTGAGCCCAAAAAAACAAATCTATTTGGATAATTGTATATCGATGAACTTCAAACAAATCCAAATGTAGTTCAGTAATGCAAATGTCGCAATGAGCGGAATTACTCTTCAATCTTCAATTCATATTACCGTCACCTAATTGCCTTCTGATCACTTTCAGAAGAAATTTTTGTGCCGACTGTCGACATATTAATGGTAATTTAAGCAATTACTACTTCTTTTTCGCCTCTTCTTATGCATTTTGGGCTGATTGAATTCGTGTAAACGATTAAGAATAGCTATTTATAGACGTAAAAGTGGATCACAATATTTAAAAGTGATTTGAATTCGTTTTTCATCGGCATCACCGCACCACCAATTAACAACAAATTCGTAGCAATTAATTTTTTTTAACCAAAATACTCACCGAAGTGTACAAGTTTCCACAATGGTCCATGCAAAGATATAGGCAAGTTGCGATTCCAATCAAACGAATCTGTCCCACGTCTACTGTATTTCGTTGCAGAAATGCTATAATGAAAAACGAATGAACAAATATATGTATAAATGAAACGAATTGAATGCAGATCATGGATTGTGATATTCACAAAATTTTTGGAAGAAAAAAATTCAAAATGTAAATGAATTGTATTGTATTGTTAACATTGAAAGGATGAAAGCCTCAACACGAATCGTATTGTGCAGATGTCATCATGATAACGACTCCCTAAAAATTCCGTATGATATTCCAAAGAAAATGAAATCGATATCCGCAGTCGGTGGTGGTCCATTCAATTTCATTTGTATTGTGATGGTCTCTTTCATGACAATTGATTTTCAATAAAAGCGTCGCCTTCAACCTGACTCCCAAAAATAAAATTCAAGTCACGATGTGTGTTCCAATTCTTTCTATTTTCGATATATATTTTTGTTAGTACTCGTAGCAATTTTCCGAGCATTTTTCGAGCATGAAATTCAATCCAAATGCAATGCAAAACAAATAATTGAAAGAAATCATATAAATTAAGTAGGCGAATGGTGAATAAAAAATTAAGAATAGTCACAACAAATGAAAGATTGAGTAAGTGTGTGTGTCGATTAATCGGCTATAGACTATAGATAGAGTGCCATGATTGATTAGTGAAGCCAAACATCTTTCAGTCGTATTAATAGATGTGTCGGGTCCATCCATTCATGCGAACATACATAGCAAATGATTTGATCTGCATGAACATAGCAAATGATGATGATTGAACATTAATTCGGTGCGAAGAACAAATCTACTCTTTATTAATCCAATATTTAACACATTTAAATGGCCTAAGTGATAAAAGTCCAGAATGTTTTTTTGTATTTAGGTAAATTGAATTATTGCGAGAGGAAAAACACGAGCACGCGTCTCTATTCAACAAAATGTCAATCACTTTTATGATGAAAAATTCTGAAAAATTTAATTTTTTTTTTCCAATCATTCGATAAAGGAGAAGTGACAGACGTGGAAATCGCTACCTGTAGTTATTTCAGTCTTTCAATTCAGTGTGTAAGAAAATCTATATGAACGAAAGAGAAAATAGCCTACGTAAAAATATCTTCTATTTTGATGTCGAATGTCGAATTAAGTCATTATCTTGTTTCAGTGTAATCATTATTCATTAATCGTATCGAACATCGTCGAACCGGTTGGGTTTCGAATAAATTTGATCACATTGTTCATGAATATATCATATAAAATGAAGTAGTATTTATAATGGCGAAGCGCTGATATTATTTAGAATGTTTTTTTCATGTCAACGTGTTGAGTGAATAAACGAAAAAAATTTAATTTATCGTTGATTTTATTAGTTGTGAACAATGTGTAACATTGTTGGAGGGTGTTGTTTGCTCTTTTCGATTTTAGAATATTTTTGCAACATCTTTTTTAATATAAAATAATTTATGTTCTCTGTCACTCTTCTTTGGATACTCTTTCGCTCATGTTTGGCCATTTATTCCGATATTTATGTTCAATTTTCAACGAGTTCGAATTTTTTTTGTTTACTTTTCCACTGTCCACAATGTGTGAAACAAGTATTGGTTTCAATTGCTCTGTCTTCAAGTCCTGAATCGATTTTGGAAGCATTTAATTAAAAAATAATGAATCTTAAACGCCAGTAACTTTAACTAAATAAAATTATTTTTCAATGAATATCTGTTGATTACAAATCAGAAGCACTGAATCAGCGGAAAACTTTTCAGTTTGTGTACAAAATATTATGATGGTGTTGAGAGGGCAAAAGCGCAAAAAGCAGAATCGCATATTGTGTTCACGCCAACAAAGAATAATTCAAATCGATTCTAAATGTTTAGCTCAATCGGATATATTGATTGCAAGTGTGAAAATGAAAAGAAACATATTCATGAATCGGAGACATTTTATTGTCAAGGAAATAATAAATAAAGCAAACAGAAACCTATGCGTTGATAAATGCAAAACTCAGCACAACCAACGACAGGGATTAACAATAAAATATAAACAAACTCAATGTCGAATGTTATTTGAATCGACTACACTCTCTTGTGAAGTATATACCGACCACCGGCTGCCAATTTCATAAGCAATTTTATTTATTTTTTTTTTCGATTCAACGTCAATTAAGTCAAAATATAAAGGAGACAACTGTGTGATTGGTTTTTTATTACATTTTTAAGTTTACATCGTTAAAATGGCGGAAAAGTTTGTTTTTAATCTTAAAACCATTTATTTCTCTCTTACTTTTAAGCTTGGATGTTTTTTGATTGATTGCAAACAGTATGAACAGTTCAATCAGTTGAAGCTAAGAGAGACATGACGTTTGAAGTTTGAATGATGGGCCATCGTTTTCGGAATCAAAAAAGAACCACAAAAACCAATACAAAAAGACATCCGAAAGCCAAGGGCCGAAGATTATATCGAAATCATCTTCACAATGGTATGTTTAATTTATTCATCGAGCACTGAACACTGAACACAGCCGAACAGAAGGACGATTTCGTCAACAAACAACAACAAAAAAAAAATGTTCGAAATCAAAATTGGTGCGTCAAATGACCTGAATTCACTGATTATTATTATACTTGCTTGCATTAAGTTGTACATCATTGCTACAACGAATTTAGATGCCAGGGTGGCGCAGAAACAACATATACGTAAACCAAAAATCGCAAGACACATGTCAATGACCGCACCAAAACCGAAATTTTTTTTTTTGCTAACTATGAGCAGAAAATTCGATCAATAATAATTGGATTGTGTTTTATTTGAATCGTTTCGCAAACATCGCAACATAAAATGAATGAAACAACAAGCCAAGTGATGTTGTTGTTATTTCGATTTGTTCCCTTCCAGTATGTATATGGTTCGTATGCATCAAATTTTGTGCAGCCTGTTCGAGTCTCATGACAGTTGTCGAGAGAAACGATGCAACCGATGCTAATTTATGGAAAAATGAGAGAAAACAAAAAATTTTACTGAACACAAGGAGCAGACATCCGTTGCATAATTTTACATTTCAATTACGGAACAAAATGTTCTGTCGAACGGATCGAGTTTGATACAACATTCGTTCGATAGAATTGAATAGAATTGTGTTTGTTATGGTATGTCGCAGTGCTGGAAAATATTTTCACAACTCGTTTCACTCGAAAAATCTTTATGAAAAGAAAGTCAACGCATAAAAACAGTGAATGAAAATGCAATATTTGCGGTTCATATAAAAACACTTTCCATTGATTTTGTTTACTTTCACCCCACGTTTCACGAATAATAATAATAATAAATAATCTAACGATGCGAATTTTCCAGCCATTACATTGCTATGCTTATTGTGGCTTGTGTGACATCACCAAACGGCATCAATTGAACTATTTCAAACGATCGACGGTTTGACATATTTCTTTGTTCTCCCAAAAAAATGTATCAATGAAAATGAACAACGAAAAAAAAAAGAAAAATATAACCGAAAGCGAATATACGTTAAGAATGAAATTCAAAACCTGAATAAATAATTTATCGCATCGAAACAATTTGGTGGCGGCAACAACAAAACACCAAAACACTGTTCACTGTTCAGCTCATAAAATTGCGTTCAAATGAAGTGATTAAAATGCACTCAAAGTTTGAACACGTTTTGGTTGTTGGTATCATTCAGCAACAATTTCGGATATTAGATGGTATGATGTACAGCAAAAACAGCACTCATAATAAAATAATAAACAATTCAATCGCAAACGATTTATTGCCTTTGATCCTATTTTTTTTCTTCTTCTTCTTCTTTTTTATGTTGCTGCCGTTTCTTCGAATGTGTTCGTCTTATGTTTCAAGTGCAACAACATGATATAATTATAGCCATATTCGCACGCTCACAGTATGTGCCCTTTTTTTGTCTTCCTCAATTTGAAGCATATATAAATATGTAGTAGAAGAAAATCTATGCGGTATCTCCGGTAACAAAAGAAACTTTGAACATTGAAAATGAGGAATTGTCTGTGTTTGAAGTGCTGAAGATTGTTTGCCTTTTTGAATAAATTTCAAACAAGACCCTTCAGGATAAACCGAAAAGAGCGCATTTAAAATTAATGTATGCAACAAGTAAATGAATGTATGTGGAAGAGACCATAAATAAAAATAAAAAGAAGAGAAACTTATGACATCGATATGCCTGCTATATTTGGTCTTGGTTCTCGTTCAATAATTCCATTTTCTCTATTCGATAGAGTTTCCTTTGATTTGAACTTGGCTTTTAAGCAAATGCCGCTAGGGTCTCGTTGAGGAAAGATTTAAATAAACCAAAAAATAAAATAAAATCTGGTAAATGTATATTGATGTGAAAAGGACGGAACAAGTGTTTAATATTCCATATGAAATACCTATTTTTATTTCGAAATCCAAATTTCGGAACATTTAAAAGTGGGAATTTGAACGAATTTACGCATTACCATTCGCTGATTGTTGTCAAATGTCATGGGAGATTCCCCTTTTAGATGATTTTTTTTTTGTTCTACATAAAATTCAACGCATTACACGGCGTCCAACGTTCAAGTTTGTTCAATGATTGGCTTCCTTTGAATAGTTATTAGTTGCTTTTCAATTGAAAATTGAATATTAACCATATTCATTTAATTTTTTCACTCAACAGAACGAGTCTCTTTTCAATTCTCGCTTTGTCAGTTGGTTAATGTTTAAGCGTGACAAGCATTTTTTCGTTCATCACTGCATTGTGAATTTTATATACAATTTACAAATACAAATTTTGGTGAACATCCATACGTTGCATGGGCAGAGGAATGCGCATTATGATAACGAAAATACATAATAATTTCATTTTAAATCGTTTTCGATTGACACCACTTAAATGGACCACGGTTTTTTTGAAATGAAAATCCGGATTTTGATGCTCAAAAAATGTCTGATTCAATTTTTATATTGATTTGCCACGCAATGGCACACTGAAATGGAACGTTTCAATTCCAATGATATGCACAATCGGTCAAATAACTTGTAATACACAACCAGTTCATCGATGGCTCCACCTCTTTTGCAATTTAAAATGCACAACGACTAGCCATAAGCCAAATTTGCATTAATTAAATTATATTCCACTTGTTCGCACTCTGTGTCTCAAGCAAACTTAGCAATTTTACTGGACTCGTAACGATTATGTTTATGTTCAATATGTTGAACACTATTCACTGTTTACAGTTCAGTCATGCGTAACATGTGTTGTATCGCATCAAACACTGTTTTGATTTTGCTATAGTTGTGTTAATGATCATAAATAATATTGTGACAATTTGGTTTCTTTTTCTACAATATTCAAATGAATGGTTTCATATTTCGAAAGCTATTTCCAGTTTCATGAATTCCTGAAAACGGTTTTTTTCTTTTGTTTCTTCTTCCCTTGAGGCTCCTCACCAGCTACCGCCATCGATGATCATGTAAAGTGCAAAATCTGAAAGACGATTGATTAATTGAATCGCTGAGAATAAATATGGGACTTTTCAAAACTGCCGAAGATAATTCCAGCATAAAATAAATGTGCGTTATCTTTCGCAATTTTGAAAAGTCTCATATTTATTCTCAGCGATTCAATTGAATCTGTTTAATTTATTCAGTTCTTGTTTATTTTTTGTTATGGTTTTTGTTTTTTCTTTTTTATCCACAAGCAACATGAATTATTTCTCATAACATTGGATTAACGCTAATCATTTTCCAAATATCAAACTTCCAATCAAGATTTACAAGCATTTCAGCTACGTATGACGATTATTTATTGTTTAACAAATTAACAGGTCTCTGAAACGTTTGAATTTCAATGAGCTTTGCTTTCGATTAATTTATATTAGTGATTTTGATTCATTTTAAAATATCAATGAATCGTTAAAGACTTTGAAATGAAAATCATCATTTTCGAATCGATTGAATTATTATAATATTGAAAATTCATAGCATTATGAAAATTTTATTTCTTTTTAACGAGTAAAATTTTGGAATTTTTCAATTCAATGCGGACTTAAATGTTGAGATTTGAGATCATCAAGTGAGATAATGCGTTGTGATGTTATCGATTCTTGCTTTTCAATAATTCTATTGAAATCATGGAATGTCGGCGTTTCGGATTTTTGTGTGTGTGTGTGGAATACATTCTTAACTGGATACATAGTCGTTCGTTATTACAGTTAATAGTATTAGTTTTTCTTTAATTTTGATATTGATATTATCTTTGTTTCTCAATTCTCACTGCTGAAATCATCGAGCATTTAAACAACAACCAGATTGTTCACTGCTCAGATGGTGACTTTGTATATATGTAAATCGAGTGACGACAGTTTTTGTGACAAGCTTAAGTGTTAATGAAATATGGAAAATGTTGAGCAGATCACGTGAAAAATAGTTTTTTTTTTGCTTTGGGCGCCAACTGTGAAAAAATCGACTCATCATAGCAGGTTAAATTCGCTACTGCTGAATTCTTTCTGCAGAAGCTATTGTTTAGCTTATTTACAAATTTTTCTGATTAATTACAATTATTGCTTCCATTAATTTTTCAGAGCCGACCAATTGAGTAGAGAAATATGGCAAATGCATAGGGTAAAAATCAAGCAACATGAATTATTTCTCATAACATTGGATTAACGCTAATCATTTTCCAAATATCAAACTTCCAATCAAGATTTACAAGCATTTCAGCTACGTATGACGATTATTTATTGTTTAACAAATTAACAGGTCTCTGAAACGTTTGAATTTCAATGAGCTTTGCTTTCGATTAATTTATATTAGTGATTTTGATTCATTTTAAAATATCAATGAATCGTTAAAGACTTTGAAATGAAAATCATCATTTTTCGAATCGATTGAATTATTATAATATTGAAAATTCATAGCATTATGAAAATTTTATTTCTTTTTAACGAGTAAAATTTTGGAATTTTTCAATTCAATGCGGACTTAAATGTTGAGATTTGAGATCATCAAGTGAGATAATGCGTTGTGATGTTATCGATTCTTGCTTTTCAATAATTCTATTGAAATCATGGAATGTCGGCGTTTCGGATTTTGTGTGTGTGTGTGGAATACATTCTTAACTGGATACATAGTCGTTCGTTATTACAGTTAATAGTATTAGTTTTTCTTTAATTTTGATATTGATATTATCTTTGTTTCTCAATTCTCACTGCTGAAATCATCGAGCATTTAAACAACAACCAGATTGTTCACTGCTCAGATGGTGACTTTGTATATATGTAAATCGAGTGACGACAGTTTTTGTGACAAGCTTAAGTGTTAATGAAATATGGAAAATGTTGAGCAGATCACGTGAAAAATAGTTTTTTTTTTGCTTTGGGCGCCAACTGTGAAAAAATCGACTCATCATAGCAGGTTAAATTCGCTACTGCTGAATTCTTTCTGCAGAAGCTATTGTTTAGCTTATTTACAAATTTTTCTGATTAATTACAATTATTGCTTCCATTAATTTTTCAGAGCCGACCAATTGAGTAGAGAAATATGGCAAATGCATAGGGTAAAAATCAATTTTATTAGGTGACGACATCTGTGCAATAAACGAGAACTAATCCAAATTATTATTAGCGTAAATTTATGCCATTCGTGTTAAAAAAATTAGTTCTTGCTCATAGCACAGTTGGCTCTGTTTGTACACTTTTTTACCTTCATACAAAATTTAAAAGATTTTTACCCTTTGGGCAAATGTTCAAAAATGTGCAAAAATTCCCCATGTTCAAAAAGTGAACAATAAAATAATAAACTTTTCGATTCGAAGCGGAAAAATAACAAAAGCTACTTGGCTACACGATTGTGCCAATTTTAATGCTGACCAATCATATCCACGTCATAACGGTTTTTATTTTTTTAACGGTGGTTTAAAGTTTCATGCGTTATACAGTTCAGTAGTTTTCTTCATATTTTAGCCATATAATGTGCACACGTACGCGTTTCATTTTATTCCACGGCTTTCGACGTTACATTCATGAATCAATTAAATTTAAATCTGACACACTGACGTTCAACATAATCAACCTTTATTTAACAATATTGATGTCTGCACAAATGAATGACCGCAAAAATGTTTCAAAGTCGCTCACATCCGATTATTACCCGAATGCAGCTTTGTTCTTTATACATCCTATTCGCAGGCGATTTGACATTCATTGTCAAAAACCGTATTCATCATGTACGCACAATATATACATTCGTGCGGTTCTTTTGATTTATGAGCAAAGGTGCTATGATTACAATAGAAGTTCATTAGATCGATCAACTTGACCGACACAAAATGCCACCAGTCATCATACATACTTTACTACATATAATGCGAATATTGATTGATTAATGATTGGATGTGGGCTGTTATTTTTGTTTGCCATTTCTGAATTTCGTCGTTAGTTTGCTTTACATGTTAATCAGTCACGTAGCTAATTTGTCAAAATATTCCTCAATCAATAATATTAGCAATGGTCTGAATTTGGAATAGTATTATTCCGTAATTGGCAAAAACGACCATTCGAAAGTCAAACCGAAAAGATTTTTTATCGATTGGCAAACAGCAAAAACTACTGATTTTTGATTATTCCTTTCTGGAATGAAATGTGAATGATCCAAACCAAATTAAATAATTATGATGTGTCAAATCATTAGACATTCTAAATTTTGGGTTTAAATGGATCACAAAATTTATGATATCCCGTCGATCAACTACGGAACAAAGTGTAAAATGTAAAGTCATGCCATTCGAATATTGATTGGCGACATATTTCAATATATTGTATCGATGAAAGTAATCGAAATGTATCATAAATCATTTTCTGTAATAAAAATTATGACAAGATAAAGTGATAGCTGATTAAATTCTGGAGTGCCCGTTAAATGGTATGTACACTGTATACATTGATGTAGTTGTGTATTTTGAGAGACAACTATCAAAATCTTCCTTTTTTTTCTTCACGAAAACGAAATGTGAAATATCGAGAAACCGTCTTCCATGGAATTCATAGTAATGCAAATCAAATTGTTAAAATTGTTTTTTAAGCGATGCCAATTGAATGGATGACGCATTTGTATTTGATTGAGCAAAGCAATTAGAGAAATTCTAATTTATTGCGGATTGATTCAATGGTAAAATTTTATGGTATATGATTGAATTGCAGTTGCATTTTAACATTTATACAAATTGTTGAATTAGTTTTTATAATTTGTCAATTGGGGAATGCAGTTCAATTAACCAATCATTCAGTTTTTATTATTATTATTATCATAATTATCAAATGACTCCCCTCATTGCAGATACACTTAGTGTATTCAGTGTTCAGGGTTCCCAAATCGATCGGATATTCGACGTGTAACGAGTTCAATAAACCGAAAATGCGTCATAAATTTGTGAGCCCAAACGGAATGAATGAATAAAATTGCCGGTTCCACAGAAAAGTATTTATTACGTCACGGCTGTCAAATTCAATGAAATCAGGCCTATAAATCGCTTCGAAACAAGTTAAAGGTCATTCCTTCAATTAGTTTATTCCACCAATCAATTCAATATAAATTTATTATGTATATGATTCGTTTGGTGTCGCTCACTTCTCACTCATATGACAAATACGAGTAATTTTTTATGAGGTGATTTGTTAATGTTCTTATCGAAATTGATTTTCTCCGTTCAAACACGACAATTTCAGATTCCTTATGTTTGATAGTCATAGAACGAATCATAAATAATAATAATATACAGAATGTTCATTTAAAATCGGAAGGATAGAATGCTTTCTGCTTTCCATTTGTTTTTTATTGCCTAAAACTTGTCGCAATTCCTTTGATATATGTAGTTTCTGGTCATAGATGCCGAATGCTGACATAAATATACTTAAAATGAAATTCCTCAAGGGAACATTATATCATTTATGAACCCAAAATTTTATCAAAAAGAATTTTGAATTTTAAAATATCTTTGTCCTCTTTGTCTACGACTCACGACTTTGTCAACCGAATCCATTTAAATTTGTTTTTTCTTCTTTCTTTTTTTTTGTTTGTTCATTTTTTTAAATAATTTCCATGAAGCCGAAGCGAATCGTTTGCAAATGATATTCTGACTGTTAATTGATCAGAAGATACACGTATTATGTATGTTGTAGAATTCGATAGCCGACAAACCAAATGAAAATGTTTTGTTGTCTTTTTACTGCCCAGTTTTGGCAACAGTTTTATGTATTATGGGCTATGATTGAATAATGGCTGACTTAAATGCCATAACAGATTTTTATTGTTGAATAAATTAAAATAAAATTTCATGTTTATTGTAGTGAAAGAATGAATAAAAGAGGGGAAACAAACAAACTAAAATTGCCTGCGAATTGAAAGCGTACTTTTAGTTAAACTAATATCGTTATGGCTTAAGCCTTAGGCTTGAAGCTAATAAAATTGTAAAACTGTTTAATGGCGATGTAAAGAATGCGAAAACAATTTTAAAATTCGTGTTGACACTAAAAATTCATCGATTAGAAAAACAACATCGAGCCGAAAAATTGATTAAATATTTTTTCTTTGAGAATTGAATGAGAAAAAAGGGAAGAAGATGATAATCCATTAGTTTTCTTTCTCTCTCTCTCTCTCTCTCTGCCTCACAATTAAACGCACGTAGGATGAGTGGCAGAGAAAGAGTGTTTATTGTGTATGGCATCAGCCAACGACTACGCAACAATCGATGACGATATAATGAATTGCAATCACTAAAAATAGATCGATCTCGTTGAGTGCATTATAATTTATAGACGGTCTATTGTCACTAAAAGTCTATTGCTCATCGGTTTTATTGAACAACTTTAGCACGAGTCAAGAATTTGTTGAAAATAGATTGCGAGAGTGGTTGATTTCAGTTAAACATTCTTTTTTTTCTTCTTTTAGAACTCCCATGCATTAATTGATTTCAGCAAATCCTTTTATTCGAATTTTAAGATTCCGATTTCGATTATTCTCTCGACGATTTATACCTTCTTCAAGTTCATAAGCTAACCAACAATATTTTTCGAAACGAAATCGATTAAGAACATATCGATTAGTTTGTCTAACTGATTCGAAGGGGGAAAAAACAAACGGCTGATATGAAATTTGATACGAGCTCTTCAGTTGCCAATAGAAACGAACATAAAAATCTGTGTTTTTTATTCGCATTCATGAGATTTTATTTATTTAGGGATCATAAATTTTGATTTCAAGGTAGACCATAAATAAATATTCCACAATGTTACGCCCCATAGGCAAACAAATATATCGAAATTTTGCGTTCATCCAAAAGCCTTAATTCGATATCGAACAAGAATGACATAATTGCAGAATAACGTTTGGTGGGAATTAAATAATCATAAGATTGGATTCAATTGTAAATTGTGTTTATGTGGACGAGTTAAAGGAAAAAAAATCTCTTCATTTGGCGCCATTAAATACAGTAATGAATGCTGAAATGAATTCAATTAAAGGAAAACTATTGTGATTTAAGAATATTTTCAGAAAATGTTTGCATATTCGTGTGTCATGTCAATTAACCTTGTTCACAATTGTGCCGATAAGTTTAAAAGTAATGCCTTTAGCAATTAATGCACGATTTCACATCAAACCAATTCGTTATGGCAATAAATTGGTGAGAACTATAGATTTCAATGTCATGGGAATGCAATATTGTTTGATTCAAATCCATTTGCTGTGTGGTAAATTATCTCAACATTCCGAATTACGTGTAATCCAATTAGGCTGCACTTAAGATCCGTATCCAAAAATATCAAATATTTAACGCCAGATGACATAATATCGGATATGGAAAATAGTCTAGAATAGAATTTGTTTAATTCAATGGATTTAGAACATGGATTCTATCACTTTTAGTGTCTATTGCCACACAACATGAGATATGTGTGTGCAGTGTGCAGTGTGCATGTTAATAAACTGTAATTAAATAGATTATTTCTCGAAGATTGTGAGCATTGAGCATTAGTTAGATGAATTACATTAGGATTTACATGTGAAAGTAAAAAGAAAACAAATTGCCCCGAGTCATAAACTCGTTAGCAACAATTTACCGCACGAACTCGCACCAAACGCCAATGGTATATATGCTCTCAAAATCTGAATTTTGAAACGGAATCGGATATGTGATAAAAGCGCATGGTTAATTGAATAGCTGATTTGCATACCATTACGAATACAAAGACATCCCTGATTTTCTTCTTCAGACATGAACTGATCATAAATTGTATAAGTATTTTACGATCGCCTCTGGTCATTTTAATGGATTTTATTGATACAATAATAATATACTTTGCGCTTTATATCAGAAATCAATGAATACAATATTAGAAAATGGAAATGGTTGGGAAATTTGTTCGAAAATTAACTGAAATTGTACAACAAGAGACAACATCAACAACAACAACAACAACAAAAATCATCGTGGGACGGCTAATTTCAAGATATTTTGATCAACCGTTACATTTTAAGGAAATTCCGTTTGTATGCAGCGGTGGTATCAGCTGCATGCACACGATCTTCAAAATGGATCAGGTGAACGATCTGATATGAAATGAACGAAATACAAATCAACGTATGCAAGTGAGAAAATCAGAGGAAAAAAGAATGAGCTCGCCATTGAATTAGATAAAAGAAACAAAAAAACGAATGAAACATTTGTTTAAAAAAAACATTAAGTAATGGTATCACAATACACTCTACGGATATACGCATGTTAAAATGGATCGAAACACCAACGCATACAAAATACATACAAAAATCCTCAACTATTTAACAAATTCAAATAGTAATCACTTAATTTATTTATTTATTTATTAAGTTATGAAAATGTATTGCTTTTCATAGAAGAGATCACATTGACGCACTCATCCATTCAAGCGGAATTTGTTTTTTTTTCTTCTTCTTTTCTTAATTGGAAGAATCTTTTAATTTCTAAATTTGAATGCATTGATTCTCTCGTTTTGTTCTTTTGGATACATAACAATTTGTCTTCGATTTCATTCGAAAATGAATAAATTTGAATTCTAAATTTTGATTATTTTTTTGAAATGGGCAACTATCGAATCTATGAATTCATACATAGGCATTAGGGTTAAAATATCTTAAACATGATGATTTTATAATAAATATTCAATGAATTGATAATCGAGTAGTCATTGACAACAATATATGTGTAATATGAGATTTATTTCATGAATGTTCTCAACTGGTGATGGGAAATGAGAATCGAGATTTTGTGCGCATTATACATATGCTTCGGTCCTTTTATCACACAAACTGTTTCACGTGAATCTCAAGATGTCGTGATGCGTGTGGCCAAACGTTCAATTTTTAATTGATATTAGCATTTGATAAATGTGACAAGTCGATCGTAACCGCAACATAACAGGGCAAGATTAATTGCGGTAACACGTTTTAAATTGGAACGATCAACACTGCTATTCGTTAGCTAAGTAAGTGAGTGAATGAGCGAGTGGGTAATAAATGATGGAATGTTCATTTGATTTTCATTTGTATTATTATCAGAAAATGTGACAAACTCACAAACATTCGATTGCACCTCTGGAGTAAAAAAATTTGTTAGAATGGATTTACATGATTTCAGGTCACCGTATACTTGGACTACAATTATTATTATTATTATTATTATTATTATCGGTGCCAATATTTCACACTTGAAACAAATGATTTCCATTTTAATGGCATTTTTTATCATGATTATTATGCGTTATCAATACGAATACAAAATAATTGTCGTGTCATTGCCCAGAATAGTAATATTGTTTTAAATTTGCGTTGGGGAAAGCCATATCAAAATTCAGCTTACAATGTACAGTATATACAGTAGACAGAAGAACAAAAGCAAGCCAAGTACAACTGATAAATCAGTACTATAAACATGTTTATTTTCCGTTAATTGTTTTCGATGAAGCGCATGCCGGTGATAGCTCATTTAAAAGAGAGCAAATCATATGGTGTCACATAGGGAATCTCGGTTGAACCCAAAATAAGTACGAAAATTGAAAATGAAATAATTATCAATAAATAATGTATTGACGCTGTGAACAGTCATTCGTTTGCGGGTAGAAACTTATTTTTTTTTTTTTTATTTTTTTTTTAAACAAAAAACTTTCTATCATGAAAAATGTATGTTGATTTTAAACTGCATGTTGCAGATATGTGACTATAAAAACTAATCGATCTACGTTGACACATGTTCTACATTGTTCTCATATTGAATTTATGTGTTTGTTGCGGCTACTAAAATCGTCGATTCTAATCGACTGTGAAAGCGAAAGAAAGTTTAAAATTCAAATGAATAAAAGATTTCATTCATGACACGGGGTTCTATTGCGCTGATTTAGTTAAAAAATTAATTGGAATCGATTTTGAATGATTGAATATTCGAAAAAAAATTATTACGCGATCAAATCAAAAGGGCAAACGAATGCTATACAAGCATTAGATTCGAGCCGCTTATTAAACTCAATGAAGTGAATAGATTTCATAGGGAATACTCTTTATCAAACAAATGTGTGTCATACGCATTCGAGCTAACAAGATCATATTTTAGTGTATTTTTTGCAAAAAAAAGAAGGAAATAAAGTAAAAAATAAATTTTTACATAAAAACATGTTAAATTCGAGAAAATGGGTCTGAGTGAAGCTAAAAACACTAGACATTTGGCAACGATTCAAAAGAACTCAATGTTTCCGAATGGGTTGAAGTGTTTCACATTCTACAAATATTTATTTCATTCTACACGAGTTATGAATGTGTCATGTTGAAAGTTGAAAACTGTGTTTGAAATCATGTTTTTGAAACCGAAATTGATATCGCACAAAAGAAACGATTTTCATAGAAGCGGACGAAACTGCACAAAAACTTTAATATTCAAAAAAGAATAAAAATGTGACGATGAAAAAATTTGCCAAATCCATTAAAATTGATTTACTCACTGTATTCACTGTCCTCATCTTGTGTTCCATTCACGATGCCATCGGGTAGCAGTTGTAGGAAACGGCTTTTGATCAATAGTTGAATACGTTTGGTTGCCTTAGCCAGTGATAAGTTTGCCGAACGTTCGATACGTTCCAAATTATCTGTGTCATTTTGTATAAGTTTTTTTCGTTTAATTAACGGTATGTGAACACTTCGATCGGTACGCGATAAAATTGTCTCATCGTCCATATGTTCAAATTTTAATATTGAATCTTCGTGGGTTTGCGGACTTGCGGCCAAACTACCATTTAATTTATCAATTTGCTTGTTCGAATAATCTAAAAATACTGATTGAAAATATGATTTTGTTGTAACTGTTGCAGTAGTTGCTGGTGCTGTTCCTGTTGTTGTTGTTGGTGTTGTTGTTTCTGTTGAATGGATTGGATTGTCGGTTGATTGCTTTTTCAGTTCATGTTTCAATGGCTCATCCAATGCTGATGTCGTAGAAATTGACAATTTATCAGATTCTTGATCATCCATTTTGCTCGCAATTCTACTGGCCAACGATTCATGCATTTGAAATGTATCTTGTTCTGAGTTCGCTTTAAACTTATCTAAATTTAATTCATCCGTTGATTGTGACGAATTATTTGTGTTTGTAGAAATTATTGGATGCGGCGTTGAGACTAAATGATGGGTGGTGTAATTTTCATTTCGTTTGTTCTCATCAAATGTTTGCAATTGTGTTGCATTCATTTTGGCACGGTCGTGCATTTCATTCGATATATTGTCCATTTCCATTGCATTCAATGCAAACGAATTGCCATTCAATGATGCATTCCACAAATCAAAATGATTTTCACTTTCAATAGCATCTCCTTGTGTAAATGCTTGCGTTCGATTGACGGTCATTTGATGGTTTATCGCTAACGGTTTTGCGGTACACATAATGAATGAAAGTGCCAAAAGGAGTGAGCAAACTATGGCCACAAGGGCCTTACTCCAATCTAACAATTGTTGGATCGGCATTAACTTCACAGATTACCGTCGCTTAAGTCACCATTATACGCACACCGAAAACCGTAAATATGGTTTGGTGGCAAATTTCGACAAAAATCACACACTTTTAGCATTTAAAATGTGTCTATTTTGTTTGGGCGCCGCTCAGCATTGGGTCGTCTTTTTTTTCTTTTTTCTTATGCGAAATGCGATTATGTCACGGATTCATAAAAAGAAATTCAATTTCAAGTTCATAATTATATTTCGATATCAGTTTTTTTACAATTATTCTTTTATCCAAACAATTTATGTTCGCTTATCGATGGTGTTTTTTTTTCTAAATTCTTCAAATGTTTGATTTAAGCTTTTTGGATTGAGTCACAAGTGCCCAATTAGGCAAATCATCACAAATCACGGCTTTTTCTTCGGAATTATTGTTTTATTGTTCGCATTGCAGATAAGAGTGTTTATATTTCATATATGGATACAAACTGTTGAAATGTAAATAATTTCAGTGTTCAAATGAAATTTAATGTGAACTACAAAAAAAAAATCTATTGGTTTAAACGATTGAGTTCATTGCCTCCACAGTTCGGATTGGTAATATATTTTCACCGAAAATTTAAATTCGAATATTTCTTTTCAAAAAGTCTTATGTAACCGAAAGAATAAACGTAACCCTTTCTGATGTACTGTGTGAATATTTGGACGATTTTTGCAATGATCGACAATATGCGGGTATGACTCACAATACGCGACACTCAACAGAAACTTTCGGTCACGTAGCACACAATCTTCTTAATATTTAATTTCACTTTATAAATTTCAGATGTGCGAACGATGTGCGTGCGACAACCGACTAATGAACGAACCGCAAAACGTATTACTTAAACGGTTTGCAGTTCATTTATCGATGCAAACTTTATTTCCGGATATTCGCAACCATATACAATGTATAAAATCAATTAAAAAAAACTTGGCCCAGTCGATTCACTTGTTAACTGACTACAATAAATGATAAATTGCACACACAAAAAATCAGAGAGAGAAAAATCCAATTTAAATGTGAACACCGTTAAATCGATAACTTTTGCACACGGACTTTCTGTTTGTTTGTTTGCTTCTTCTTTTTTTTTCAAGAAAAAAATTTCGTTTTCTGTTCATATTTTTTCTTCTTCTTCTCTTTATTATTCTTTGTCATATGAATCCACCGATTGATAAATTCAAATTGTGGAGAGAGAAAAAAAAATTTTTTTTATTTGCATACACACAGTTCATAAATTATTTAATTAATGTGAACGAAAAGCTGTGTTCGATGGTTCAGTTTTTCTTATTAGCCAATTGTGTCCATTTTGCTGAAGAATTTTATTGATTGTATGGAATTCGATTCACACCGTGTATCCACGTAATTTGCACAGTTTTTTTTTCATTCCTTTTTATTTAACGAAAAAAAGAAAAACAAAAAATAACTTGAGTGTCTAGATGCTTTATCCAAAGAAACCGGGTTTTTAATTTTATTAACTGCTCAACGTTTTTAAATTAATTTCATTTTTTTCTCTTCATTTTCTTCATTTCTCAAGCTACAATTTGCTTGTAGCGTATTTTGTCGGAAAATTTATATTCCAAGTGGAAACGAACAAACACATTTCACTTCGTCAGATGTTCAACACAGACTGAATGAAACTGACAAAAAAATTCGGTTAAAATTTCTAATGATACCGATCACACAGCCAACATACAGTCAACGAAACCGAAACAACCATACCAGCAAGACTTACCGAACGGAATACACACGAAAACGGCATTCAATTTCAATTCCGTACAGACTCCTGCGAATGAAATTGACGCATGTAGCGATGAAAAATGGTTCATGGACGCATCTCACTTGTGTTACAAAAGCATAATAAAAAGCCGGCTATCGAATGTAAGCGATGCGTTGCATGTTATAATATGAATGTGCGATGTTTTATTTTGGTTTTGGGTTCAATCAGTGAACACAGCAAACGCATTTACTCGTTTGGGCCATTTGGATTGATTGAAAATGCAATGCGTCACACGTCACACACAAAACAACGTATGAATGAATGAGTGTTTTTGATGGTAACACATTTAAAGTGCATACTGTATACATTTCGGCGTTTCTTGATGTCACCAGTTGAGCCAAATTGCCGTGATTGAAAAGAAATTCATAATAACAATTGTAATTGAAATGGGAGTTTTTGTTTTATTTTTAATTCTTATGATTTCGCACGAATTCCATTCAATTGAAGTGGATTTGTTCTCAAAACGTCACGTATACGTGCTTGTTTAGTTCCAATTTGAAGAGGGCAAAGTTCATATTACATGTTTAATATTTTTGTTTTTAAAATGTTTTTATAATTGTTATGGCTATGATGCGCGACAAACATTTACACGTCCTTTCATATGGAGTAAAAGTGTTTTCCATGAATATTTTCTGTTTTAAGTGTAAAATGTTCGTTTGAAACACCCCGACATCTGCTCACCTGGCATCACAATGTATTGTAAACTATTTTGCATGTTCCGTTATGGAAACATTGTTGATCGACAAGAAAACAAACATATTTCATTCAATGATCTCAGTTTTGGGGACAATGTAGTGTATTTGACTGATATGCATACACATATAATGCGTTCATCACAACAAATTTTATTCATTTATTATTTCTTTTCTTTTATTTTGCACACATTTGTTAACATTAGCTATTAGTGACTGCTTTGGATCAATATTTATGACATTACCTGAACGCACATTTTATTATTTTCTCTTTAAACCTTTTTCCATTTTAAAATAATTAATATTTTGGTAATTTCTGGATTTTATTTTGTTTTTCATTTGCAATCAATTAGTTTTAGTTTAATTTTAATTATTATTTGATTGACGTTTTGTCGATTTCATTATTCAAATTGTTAATTAATTGACATGCTCAATCATTTCTTGTTTGTTCACAATTTTATGCATTTATGTAGATCTTAAGAAGGGATTTGAATATTGTATAAAATAGAGACTCGTTCGTTTGATCAGTCGAAGTTAAGTTTGAGATTTGAAAGAAATCACGTCATAACAAATAATAATAATAAATAAAGTTATTCCGCTTTGACAAGAAAAGAACTTTGAGTTCATTTCACAACAATAAAGAAATTAAGAAATTTGTTGCTATGTCAAGGGCATGTCAATCTTGATTTGAGTCATTATCACGTTTTTGTTAATAACAACTTTGGTTAAAATTCGAATTACATTTCTTGAAGAGAAAATACACGTCCTGAATTCAATTCCACGAAGTAAGAAAGTTATTCTTGATAATTTTTCGATTCAACGAGTGCATTCCTACCGGAGAAAAAAAATCATTAGTTTCTTTTTGGTGACATTTTTTTATCATTTTATAAAAACTGTTTCGATTTTATTTAAATGCGGTAAATCGAAATATCGAATGGATTCAGCTAACCACAATGCAATCGCCTTGATTTTATGAAGAATAATGTACAAAGTCAACTGAACTCAGCCGTGTATGAACTGCTCTCTTTGGTATGCTCAGCATATTTTTTATTGGTGAATGAATATATTTTCGCTTAGATTTCAAACGGTTTTTTGTTGGTGCTCGTTCTACGAAAATTTCCAAACAACGAAAAAATTTGTTGAAATGCATTTATTATTGAGTTGAAAACATAGTGAAAAGTTTATGAAACGTTTCCGAAGTGAATTATTCTTAGCCCAGAGTTGTAACGGAATAGACCTGTTTTATAAACTTAAAATTTTGAACTAATTACTGGAAAATATCATTTGTGAAAATGGTGAGAATGTACAATGTGTATTTGTTCAGTTAATTATTGCTAATAAAATTTGATAATAAATTGAATTAAAATGTGTTAATTATCGTTTTCCAATTATATGTGTTTAATCCTTAGTTAATAAAAATCATCCCGATTTTATTGCTGACCAGAACAGTGCTGTGCTATTTGGTTGATTTTAGGCCTGAATTAAGTAATGACTTGCTTGTGAGTATTTTTTTTTCTTTTCAAAAAAAGTTTTGCTGGATTTTATTGAAGCATTTTTTCCAACTTTGTAATAATTTCAAGCCAAGTGAATCTGAAAAAGTCGGTGATGTGTGGAATAAACCAAAATCAGTGGATGATAAAAGTCCAGCTCCAGTGATGATGATCGATCAAATGACAGGCGAAGCTCCATCTTTTGCAAGAATTGCTCCAGCTTTTTCAAAGGTATGTGAATTTTATTGTTTGAAAAACGAACTACAAATCTGCATTAGCTAAGAAAACTTATATCTTAATTCATGTATCTTGTATTTTGTTATAATTTAAAGGCATCTGGATCTGAACATGTCGGTGATGTGTGGAATAAACCAAAATCACTTCAAATGATGGCAGAACCAATGGTCGGAGTTTCCAATAAACCGAACCAATTGGAGCCACATTTACAAGCACCAAATGAACAATTATTAGGAGCTCCATGGTCAATTGATGCTATTGCAGCTGGTATCAGCAAAATTGCTGCACCTTTTACACCAGGCGTAAGTACATTTTATTGTTCGAACTTTGAACTGAATATCTGCATTAGCTAAGAAAAGTGATATCACAATTTATGTATGTTGTAGGCATTGATGAATCAATTGAGAGCAGCAAGTGAAACGGAAAACGTTAACGAAGAAAATGAAAAGGCCAGATTCGCCAAAAAAGGTAATGGAAAATACTGAACATTTTTTTCATTGTATTTGTGTATTGAATATTTCAATTATTCCATTCAGTTTTTGTTGAACACCAACCTAATCATGGATATAGCAGTGATGGATATGGCGGTTATGGTGACGGATAT
>GL501490.1:966139-992523 GCA_000149185.1 Mayetiola destructor
CTGAATTCAAGTTTCGAAAATGAAAGTTGTATTCACGACACATGTACATATTCAAGTTTCTTCTGTTTTTATTTTTTCACTAAAGCAATAAAATAATGAAACTGCCACGTAGTTTATATTCAATCATTCGACAATTTTGTAACTAAATTCAAAAATATATTCATATCAATGAATTTTATCGACGTCAGAATGATTTGGCAATAACAACTCTATGTTTTTGATGAATTTGACACTGAATGATCATTCATTTTGATTTACATTAAGGTTGAAAATATTACATCATCATTAAAAGTGCGAATTCATTCATTGAATGATGTTTGAAAATGAACTGAAAAGAAGTTTGCACAAAAACGCACACAATCAATTTGCTTGTTCTCCCTTCAATCAAACGGAAAATCCAATTTTGTCTATAAATAAATATAAAACCGGATGTACGTACCAACGGAAACTTTGAATTAATAATAATAATAATCAAACGTTTAATTCGAACAGAGTTGAGCTGTTTACTGCTTACGCTTTTGCACTCTTTACTGCTAACTATTCAATATCTCAAACTAAACTGAACAACTGTTTTGTCTACTGTAGCCTGCGTGGCCAATTCATATCCACGAACTTATAGATAATAAATAATACAAGCACCTAGACATGGTTAAAACTTGAAAGCCATTTAAGGAAAGACAGAGAGGAATAGAGAACTCAAAAGTAGAAGAAGAAAAACAACCGTGGATACACATTCGTAATAAATTGTCTACTTTGATCCTATTTTTTTTTTGGAATTAATTTCGTATTTAAATTCATTCCTTTTTAAAACAAAACACAAAAATGTATACAAGAAGAATGAGACCTCGAAAAACTATGACCTAACGCTGCATTTTGATCAAATAACCATTTTAAATACTTGAAAACACAAGGAGAATGGTTCTTCAAAACAAAAACCAGTTTCACACCAATTGTATATTATAATTGTAATATTCCGAATCAATTCTGTCTTTGATTGAAAGGCCACTCAAAGAATGCACACACTTCATTATTATTTGAAAAGTAAATGTTTGATTTGGGTCAATGTATCAACGGCCATTCGAATAGCCTTGCATATTCACTATCAGTCGAAAAAGTTTTACATCGTGCAGTGATTTCGAAAGACAACTGATTAACCGAATCACTTTCGTTAGAAAAAACATTCCATCAAACATAAAATATCGAAGTTGTATTTCTAAAATGTGTTTGGCACGACATGAAGTTTATTTAATATCTACAATCTTCTTTGAGCTTGGATTATATGATGATCGATTCAGTCCAAAGATATTTGACCTTTTCAGTGGCAGGAGACACACTTAGTTGGAAAGAAAAGTTTTCCATCTCATTTTTGCACAATTTTTACATGAAACTTATTATTTTATTCAGCTTTTGACCAAAAGATTCATATTTTATCAATCATTTTTCAAATTAGATTCGCTGATTTAGATTATGTAATAGATTCGCCAAAACACAACAGCAAATTCCAATTTCTTCAATATTGAATCAACCAAACAAAACAGATGATGACACTTTCGAAGCTATAACACTCATCAATTCAGTTCACTTTAATCAAAAACCAAAACCAATTATCATTTGAATAATGAAATCTCACCTGTTTTGTGATAGAAAAATTTTCAAATTTGAAGCTGTATCATTCGGAACGTCTTTTTTCTGAATATTATACGAGACGAAAAATCCCATCTGTTTAAAAAGTTTTAAGTTTTAATATCATATGAAAAACTTGGTGGTTGCATGTGTGCGATTGAGCAACTGTCACAAAAATACCTGTCAAACAAAATTGCTCAAACGGACGACATCTGTCGAAGAATAGTGCAAATAAATTATCAACTGATGTGATGAAATGGGCTGTTCGGCTGATATTTTATCTGAAAAAAAAGTGAATTGAAGATGCTTCACATATTTTTCCGAATGAACGCATATTAATCCTAAATGAAGAGACTTCCGATCGCTTGAAAACAATCCTTGTTTTACTCGGTTGATCTGTTAGAGAATTGCCTAACTTAGGGCTTTTCAACACTCATTAAGTGTGTGAAAACCTGGTTGCGGAATGAATGAATTCTTTGAACATATTTTCGAATTTGTTCACCATAATCGAAATACAATTTTCTGTTTTCAGAAAATGCATCGATTTTATTGATGTTTGCCGACCATTAATTGTTAATCGGACGTTAATAAGGCTATTCACTATTATTTTTAAAGGCAGTATAATTTGATTAGCTCATTAGCAGCTAATTTGAATATTCACATACTTTATAAGAACATGAGACAGCATTTTTTCGAAATTAAACTTCAATATATATTTTTATTTGACGAAATCATTCAAGTTATTGCAATGAATGTGAGCAACTTTAGAGAACATCCATCACAGAATGTGCATTATACATTCCACACATAATATTTTTCAAAATAAATAAGCTCCTCTGAAATAGTCTTTCTTTGACAGTTCTTTCAAAAGACGTTTCATTGACACACAATTTTAGTTTACCAAACGACATAACCTCACTTTCAATGTGTGTACAATGCTGTGTTGAACTGGCACATGTTTTTGATTGTTTTGAAGCGGATTTCGTGCATTGACATAAGAAATAATTATAAAAACAAATAAATTTAAATTCAATTTGAAACCACACCATACAGTGCAAAATGAAGCGTTTAGACGAAGAAAGAGCTAAAGTTTTCTTTGAAAAATTGGCAAAATAGTAAGATGACAAATTATATTAAATAAACAAACAAAAAAAAACAGCTAAATTTTGAATGAAAACTAATTTCATTGTACACAATATTATTTCAGCGTTGGAGAAAACGTAAAACACCTGATCGATCGACCGGATGGAACATATTGTTTTCGTGAACAAAATAACAAAGTTTATTATATGTCGGAAAAGATATTGAAATTGGCCGAAAATGTTGGACGAGATAGGCTGATCAGTGTTGGTTGTTGCATGGGCAAATTTTCCAAAACCAATAAATTTAAATTCAATATCACCGCATTAACATATTTGGCACCGTATGCACAGTACAAAATTTGGGTAAAATCATCGGCTGAACAGAGTTTTTTGTATGGAAATCATATACCAAAATCGGGACTTGGCCGAATAACAGAAAATACACCCAAATATCAAGGAGTTGTTGTGTATTCCATGAACGATTTACCTTTAGGATTTGGCGTAGCAGCAAAATCAACAGCCGAATGTAAGAGTGCCGATCCATTGACCACAGTTTGCTTTCATCAAGCCGATATTGGTGAATACATTCGTAGTGAAGATACTTTATTTTAATTTGTTTAATTTTGATCTTATATTTGAATGTTTGAATAAAACGATCGCAAAAGTGAAATCGAAAATTTGAAATTTATTTTTATTCGTTTTTATTTTTGGAATATTGCTTTTTTACCATTTCCATTCCATTCTGTTCAAATTTTTTTTTCCATAAAAAAAAAAAATCATAAGCATTAAATACACTGAGACGGGCACAACGTAGTATGGGGCATTGTTTATTTATGGAATATCAGATTTGAATGAAAAAAAAAAAAAACAACATTCAAATAAAAATAATAAGAGATTTGTTTTCGAAATTGCTCTTCAATCGAATATATCAACCTCTTCTCATTTGATGTCATCATGATGTAAATGAATTTGTAATCGAAAATGATGAAATTTAAAATTAACTCTTTTCCACAGTACTTGTAACGGATTATTTGAATTCCACATCTGTGTTGATATGAGTTCAATCCTTTTTTTTTTTTTGTTCCGCTCACTGTTTATTTCTAATAAAGTAGCTGAAATGTGCGAAGGCAACATATTGAATATATATATTGGTGTGATGATATTCGTTCGGTGAGTGCATGGCACATGTGTCACACATAGAATGCAACACTAAAGAATGTCATTCGAAAGCGAATGTGAAAAAAGAGAAATTTTTTTTTATCATAGTTTTCCATATCCTTTCGGAAAAGCGTCGCGCGATCACATCATATTGTATACTGAAACCAATTTTAAGGGTATGTAAAGTGTAAAGTGTAAAGTGTAAAGTGAACGAGGATGATATTTTCATTTCATTCTGATTTGAAATGTGCTCGCGTAAGGACGTCTTTTTTTAAATATTCCAAAATAATATTCAATTTCGAGAACTAATTGAGTTAATAGTTGTTGTTGTTTGTTTGTGCGATATTACATAGGCTACGATCTCAAAGTGTTTACACATTGAAATTAGTAATACGATATCCATTTCGAATTGATTCGTGTTGTGTGAAAAATTGACAAAAACAAAAATGGAATTATTCTCATCAGAATTGTGCGCATCAAATAAGCCGTTAAATTTGTACACGGACACGAAAAAGATTCATTACATTGATGCAAAGCAATCAATAATCAATGGTACCACAACAATTTCCTATCCAAATAATATTATGATGAATTCATCGACAATTTTAACGCCAACATCTCCACAATGTTTCTATTTGCCGGCAAAACAGACATTTGATGAGATCGATTATCAATCTCAAATAGACACTTCAAATCCAATGATCTCAACGAATTCAATTCAGCCAATCAATTGTTCGGCCGAATATTTTGATTGGCTTGACATGGGTTCATTGATTGATACTCCGAATTCGGCGGCTACATTAATGGAAACACCAGCAACAGCATCAATCAAAGCTACCAAAGATGAAGTTTTCAATTTTGAGCCCGAATATATTGAGTACTTTCAACGTTATTGCGATGTTGATAAGAAATCTGAAGATCCAACGACTGCAATTTCCGTACAAGATACGGAATATGTAAACTATGATGAAATTAATTGCCAAAATAAATCAGTTTGTGTTTCACCTGATTTCGATTCATGGATAAATGTTAAGCAATCCGTAACATCACCAAAGCCATGCAATACTTTGCCGCCGATTTCCACACTTTCCGATCAATTCCAAAATAATTTTGTTGACAGTTTTAATATATTGAACAGTTCGACTGTGGATTTTTCAAAAAGCGATGGGAAATTTGATGGCGATAATGGTTTGAATTTAAATTGTGACGAATATTGCAAAAATGATCGTGAAAATAAAAATATATGGCGAATGTTAAGCATTGATTCGAATCAATCGGAATCACCAACTGATAATATGTTTGCTGATGAATTGTTCGATGCCGATAAAGAGGTGCAACATCATGATCCAATACCAACATCTACAACAGTATCAATTTGTGGCCTGGTTAACGAAAAAGAGATTGAGAAAGATGATAAAACATGGATATGCGAATGGAAGGATTGTTTCAAGGTGTACATGAATCAAATTGATTTGGTTAAACATATCGAACGTACACACATTGAAGTTAAAAAGGGAGACGTATTCTCGTGCTACTGGCTCAACTGCACCAGGGAGAATAAGCCATTCAACGCTCGTTACAAATTATTGATTCATATGAGAGTTCACTCGGGTGAAAAACCCAATAAATGTTTGGTGAGTTAATCTATAAATTAAATTACTGGACAATATCCCATAACATATAAGTCTTATTACGATTGAACAAAAAAAAAAAAAAATTTAGACAAAAACAAATTGAATGATCGCAAATCATAAAAATTGTGTAAAAGAACCACTTAGTAATTTATGTTTCACTTGACTTGCGTCTACGTGTGCTATTATTACAAAACATAAATAGGATGACTTGGTTTATGATCTCTCCTTCATGTATCAACTAGGGAATACAATAGTGGCATGGAAAAGGTTTAACAGTATCTCATGAAGAGTGAACCCGTGAAACATTGATCATTCATTCGATTCAAGATAAAAATGTCGTTAAATTTCAGCTATTATCGTCATATATATGCATAATTGCATTCAATCGTTCAAATGAATAATATACCTAAACAAATGCGCATGTGGTGCTGCTTTTTCTCTACTCTCAAATGAAATTTCAATTAGAACCTGTTATGAAATGCGCCTCCAGTCGCTAAGTTCAAAATATTTCGATTTTTTTCTTTTCTTTTCTTTTCTGAATGCTTAAATTCATTTCTTAAAATTCAATATTCAAGCAGTTTGGCCTATCTATGATAGTTTAACTATCACTTAATGCAATGTAAATGATGCACTATATGCACTCTCGGCTAAACGCGATGTCATAAATAATAATTTACTGCCTGTTATACTCACAAAAACATTATTATTATTATTATTATTATTATTTGTATTGCAAGTTTCGTACGCAAGAAATTTATTACGCACTGCCTAATATCCCTGCTCACAATTATACATAAAATTCCATAGTTTTTTTTCTTCTTCTTCTTCTTCTTCTTCTATACTCTCTATCCCGTAGCTCTGTATGTGGCTGGGTTGATTTTTATTTTCATGCGTGAACATAAATTCTTAATTACAATATATTTTTTTCTCTCTCTCGATTTTAAATGGTTTTCTTTTTGCCCGTTTCATTCCGTTGTGATGTCGTTTTGAATAGTTGCACTTCATGTGTTGTACAGTACTCGGTTGAATTTGAAATTTTCGTGTCCCAAACACTATACATACCGTCTTCGCGACATGTCTTTTTTCATGTTTGAAGGATTTCTTCTTTTTTTTTTTTTCCTCTTTACAGTTTGGTACGGCAAGTTTCACATGTGTTGTCTATTAGACATTACAGTTTTTGTCACCGTTTTTCATTATTCGATTTTTACACTCTTTCAGATATATTTATTATAATAATATTAAGTCCTTGCCCAACAAGGGGTGAATATGTGTATTCATTATTCATTCACAGCACGAAAAAATAAAAAAAAAAAAAAAACTAAAAACAAAACATTCGGTTCATTCGTTTGATAGATTGGTGCTTTGTTGTTGAATGTTGAAAACGGAGAACGAGGCACAGGAACGCAAATGAATAACAAACAAATATACATGTGTGTGTGTACTCTCTGTGATCTTTATACATACATATTGTACATAAACGTAAGATTTAGATTTGAATAATGAACAACACAAAGATCAAAACGCATCGAAAGGACAAAAAAAAAAATAAAAATTGTTTGACATGTGGTGTTGTTCACTATGATTAGAATGTTATGCACTTGTTCAAAAAGAGAAAAAAAAACAACAACATTTTATTTGTCATTGCATAACGCTTTTACAATTAATCCATGAATCTTCTCATTCGATTCGGTCAATGAACTAAAAATTTTAAAAACTAAAACACTTTGAATGTGATAGAATTAATATGAAGGAAAATCATAAAAAAGGACTCTATGAGAGCAGACTATATAGTATACAGTATATTGTGAAACAGATTTTTCGAAATAATTTGACAATTGATGGAAATAAAAGTTTCGGGCGTTAACATCATCAGGATACCGAATGAAATGTGTTTGTTTTTGAAATGAATCGAGGAATGAAGCAAATGAAAAAAAAAGGTCACAGCAGTTACCAGTTGCTTGATGATATTTTGTACATCAAATCATGGACACTGTTATGTATTCACACTTTGTGTGCGGTGACGGTGACACATTTGAATCATTTTCATGTGGTAAATGATCGTGAGAAACATTAGAAAACCACTAAAATTGTAATAAATTTTCTTTTTCAATAATTATTTCGAAAAATTTCTTCAAATTTAAATGCATTCAGTTGAATGATTTAAATGCAATGCCATTTAGACATCCAGATGTCAAGTGTTATGAATTTTGGAATAACCGTTCAGAAAAAATAACAGTTTTATAATAATAAGCGATTGAAGAAATGTTCAAATGTTTTAATTTTTGTTTTTTTTTTTGTTTCTTCCTTTATCCGTGCAGTTCATTGGATGTGACAAGTCCTTTTCAAGATTGGAAAATCTTAAAATCCATCAAAGATCACATACCGGAGAGCGTCCTTATGGATGTCAATTCCTAGGATGTACTAAAGTTTTTAGTAATAGTTCGGATCGAGCAAAACATCAAAGAACTCATTATGATGCAGTAAGTTTTGACATTTGAAATGTGATAACGAATATATTGATGGATATTAACATTTTCCCATTGTCTATTCTCAATCTCAGAAACCGTATGGCTGCCAATTACCAGGATGCACAAAGCGATACACGGATCCATCAAGCCTTCGGAAACACGTAAAAAATCACGCTCTTAAAGATCAAACAGCAGCCAAAAAGAAAATCAATAAAGAAACTGTGATCGCACAAAAACGGTGTTCACATATTAATGATCGGCATTTGGGACGCAAATCCATCCGAAAAAATGAAAAATTTGTCGATAGCATAAGCAATGGAAAAATTGAACATGATTATATTTTGAATAATTTTAACGATGCCAAATCCAAAACTGAAGATACAAATACAATTGATCTAATGGATATTTCCCGATGTATTATGGGCATCGAGGATGATAAAATTTTCTATAATGATTTCGAGTCAACCTATGCATCGCAACCAATAAAGACTGAACGTCCATCCGATGAATATGTTTCAATTGAAGCCATTAAAAAATATTTAAATGAAGCATCAATTGAATTCTCCGATTTGAATACTTTGGATCAGACAAATGGCTATTGTTACGATAATTTGTAATTTTAGATTGAAAATTTAATGGTTTAGTTTGCTGAAGTAGTTCTTCTAATTCTTATTAATTAATTCGGTTTTATTGGGAAAAACAGTTTCCATTTTGAACGAAAAGCGTCATTTTAAGCATATTTCTGATAAGAATAAACAGTTGAATATTCCAAATACAACCAAAAATGTGAATTTGATTAAAAATTACTTTATTCATTATATTATTAATAAAACGTTTCTAATTCGACATGAAACCGATATTTCTTTTTTCTTTCTTCTTTTTCTTCTTCTTCTTCTTCTTCTTCTTAACTTTGATCATGACCGATGACTGAACTTAACTTATTGACCACTGAATGATTATTATGAATTGACCGAAATGTGAACACTTCAGATTAAAACATAAACACGATGATTTGATAAAGTGGTGAGAATATTCACCATTCATATTAAGTGAGAGATGCGGCGCTATTCATGGTTAAGTGCTACTGCTTTGTTAATATGTTTTACCGAAATGATCAACGATAAAAATGATTCAAAACATTCAAAAATATTTAAATGATCTCTTCAAATGAAACGTTCTACACAATGGAACAGTGCCAATGGAAAAAGTTCCGAAAATATAAATTCGGTTTCCGTTTCTCTTTGAAGTTGACCGCTTTAGTGTCGATGCCATCGCTTATATGAATCACATACGAAACACACTTGTGTGCATAAGTGGCTTGTCGATGGCCTGATATTGGAAATTCTTTCGAATCCATCATTTAATCAGAATTTTATTGTTTTACGTATTAAATATTCGGACGCCACGAGGATCACGATTTGGGCATTATATCAGGCATACGTGAGAGAATTGTTCAAATTCAAAAAAAAAAAAAAAATTCGGATGGACACCAAGAAGTGATGAAATGATTTATCGTAAATTGAATGTTTTTTGTTTATTTGTTGTTTTTTTTTAATGGAAAAGGTGACTTCCGATTTTGGAGACTATGACAAACTCAATGGAACCGACTTTTTGTTGTGTACAAAACCGATTTAATATTGCGTCGAAATAAATTGCAAATATTGTGCGAAACAGTTTTTGATATGATTGCAAAATTCGAAAGTATTCAAACGTAATCACCTTGGGAAAATCGGTTGATTTTGAAACTATTGATTTTCACAATATTCATGCAATCAAATGTTGGTGAAATTTGATCTATGCATATATTGTGCTTCAGTCGATGAAAAACGCATTTTTAAAAAAATATATTTAATATCATGCAGGTCTTTTGGCTAAAAATTAAAATACAAATAAACATGCAAATGAACACCGATTGTATGAATAGAAAATATTGAGTGGCGCGTTAAAGCTAGACAATTTCATGTGATCATTATGAATTCTAACGATAGTAGGCCTGGCTAATCTGCCACCATTATCAATATTTTTTCGTGAATATAATGTTCAAATTAGGAACTCTAAACACGCATCTGAATTCACTTTCAAATCGGTTGAGCTGCTAGAAATGTGCATTTTGGAAACATTACATCATGCATGGAGCTTATAGGCCATCGGATAAAATATTTTTTTTTTGAGAATGCAATACAGCCTTCCACCTTGTTATATCCACGACGAAGGACGATTTACTCGATAAAATAAGATCACTTTACACATTTTCACACCAAACGCTTACCAATTTCGTTTATTCATTCTTCCGAAAATTGACATGTTATCGGTTACATGCAAATACTTAATTTACAATGTATATTTAACATTGAATACATTTGATGTGAACAAAACTCATTTAGCTGTTGCTAGCAAGTTACATTTTCTGATTTTCAATAACAACTCGTCCCATAATTATCAGCTCATTAATTTTTTGGGCCTAAGATCATTGCGTTCAACAAAAAAAAAAACATAAATTCATTATCATGCGGTGTTTTGTGTTGCAACATCAATGCAAATTGATATCGTTCGAAATATCAGGCTAATGGTGATAACTATACATAAATTCAAACTGCGAGAAAGTCAAAAACAAAATGAAATCGAAATAAATCAACTTATTGGGGCAGGTTATATGTATAATTTTGTATCAATGAACACATTTTATGCGTTTTCCGAATAAATCGATGGGTAGTTTAATCACATTGAACGTCTTCCCAAAAAAAAAAAGAAAAAAAATCGATTATTTTTTATGTTTGTTCGAATGATTCAGATCGACTACAGGTTACTATGTAGCTTTGAACCGGCGACAAGATGCACGAAAAAAAAAATACCGGCATTGGTGATGTTTGAGTGAAAAAAGTAACGCGCAATTATAAGAAAAAAAGGAGTGCAATTCACCGACACCGAAAATAATATTGCCGTTCACCGTCCACCGAAAATACAATGAGAGAAAACGTTCACATATCGGAATGTATCATCAGCAAAAGAAACGAACTGAATTGGAATAAATCGAATATACATAAATATATAAAAGAAAAAAAAACAAAAAAGAAAAATGATTAATATCGCAAGTAACGCCTTGTCGTCCAACATTCACGTTCCCTGTGTTTTCGACTATCTTTGAGACGTGATCACTTCAATTTAGTCTCGTTATTTTTTTTTTCCTTTTGCCAAAGTGTTTTGTTGGTTTTTTTTCCTCGTACGAACGACGTACGCATAAACTTTCCTTATATTGTGCAGACTGTGAATATATGTAGTGAAAATTCATTGGAAGCATGCTATGGTTGTTCGACGATAAATTTATTGATAAATTATTATATAAGCGATAATTCGAATCTGATTCAATGCAATCGCGCTGAAATACGGCAAAACAAAAAAAAATACTTGAATAAAGCACACTTGCATCTCGTTTGCATGGTTTTCATCTTTTCCGTTTGTTGATAAAAAATCATAACAATATGGTCAGTTGGTCAAATTCCAGAAACGAAAAAAAAAAATAGAGGCACCAAAAACGTGAACAGTTTCTTTTTAACTGGATTTTCGATATGCAGAATATAATACGTTATAATACGTGCAAAAAAAAACAAAAACAAAACATATTGTATAGGAATTTGGTTTAATTTGCGAACCAATCGAAACGAAACAATGCAATCAATTTAAATAAATGTTCGTGATAAAATTATATGGCCGTAGGATAATTTGTCAAATCGGAGAAACATGATACGGATTTTGCGGCATTTGTGGAATCGACTCAAACGAACTCAGTTCTGCAACGCACACAGTAAATATACATTTAAATTGAAGAATATATGCAAGACATTGACGCTTCGAAATTAACTGAAAAATGGTGTGATAATAACTTACCAAAGTGAGAAATTGGAATCAGGATTCATTTGTTAATAAAGTGTGTGTGTTGCATGAATAATGAATAATGAGCAATGAACAATGAACAATGTGCGATCTGTGTGTGTGAATTATATGTATATACAAGTATTCAAGTATATTCCCGTATATGTAAGTGGATAGGTGTTGAAAGTCACCACTTGTGGCACTTATTGGAACGCGATATATTGTGACATGATGAACGGTTAGGTATAATGTTTCATTCTTGTTATGCATTACGCATAATTATACAAAATTCGCTAAGTGTCTGTGTCGTTTTTTCTTTTTTCATTTGGAAATCGGTCGAACGTGTTGAACGGAATAATATGGCAAAACGACAACGTGTTGAAAGGTTGGTATAATGCAAAATATTGTCGAAAATGTGTCGCGTTATTTTTTTTTTCTTATCAAATTTCAGGGATATGTGCGAACAGTCGATGCCATCTTCATTGTTATACAATAAAATGTCTTGTGTTTGAATTTATGTTCGCCAATAAATGTGCATATCGTATGTAATAATAAATAATCTGTAGATCGGTGAAGTGTTTAAAAATAAGTACCAAACTCTTTAAAATGTCCTCAATAAGAATAATGCCCACAAAATAACACATTTATTTAATGAGTTGCCGTCGGTCATGGAATGTATTCAATCTGAGTTGTGATGTTATTGTTTTTTTTATTATTATTATTATTATTATTATTATTGTTCGATCGTAAATTGGATATTCACATGTAAAACATGTCCGAATCGAGGGCATTTCCAGTGAAATCATGAATCCATTACATCAAAAGCAAAAAAAAAAAGAAAAAGAAAAAAACAATTTTAAAACATGTCATAATGACACTTCATGAAATCAATTACCATTATCATACGTGTCATGTTTCAAAAACAAAAAAGCATCTCTTGATCATCATAACATTTATAACGCATTAGCAAATAATGCATGGTGTATTTTTTTTTTTTTTTGCATTGCATCAAAATGATTGCATTATAATTCTGACTGCTATCAATATTATGTATATATTTATGCTTATAAGAAGAAGGAAGTGATTGAAATCGTTTGCTTTAATGAAATGGCGTTTTGCAACAAACACGCACACCTCATCAATTGAAATGATCATCCGTCAACACCAAAGTTAAATAAACGATTTTCTTAAGCACACTGTCTATATATTGCAGATTTAATGTGTGAAACTAACGTGAGCCGTTAAGGAATCGAACACATCACGGGTTTGTGTAGCCTGTGAGATGAGAGCAGCAAATTCCAATTCCGATTTTAATGTGCATTGTAATTTTCGTGCATCATTTTGTCGCCTCATTAAATTACAGTGAATGTTTTATCAAAGTTCTTCAGTTTTCATATGATTTGGTTTGCCAAGGCCATCCGTAAGGAGCAAAAATCAATTTCGAAATCTCATCGATAATTTTGATTGGTGCCATAATTGACGATAAATCGCCTTTTGATCAATACACGGTGAAAAGATTGAAATTACTCAGCCGGTTTTACATTATGACGCGTCAAATCGACGACGATCTCATTGAACCCATTTTCCCATTGGAATAAAGCCAACACATAAATTGGCAGTAGTAAAAATATTAATAATAATAATCGGTCAATGGATTCTTGAATTTTTCTTTTGCAACTGCAGATTTTTATGATGATACAGTGTGAATGTACGGTGGGGCTTTTATCAAAATCATTCGAAATACAAATAAACTTTGATTGGTTTTTTTTTCGAAATTAAAGAGTTAACAGTTTTAAGTGGGGCTAAAGTATCATTTATCATTCATTCACCGGCCTATCCAACAATAACAAAGAAATGGTGTTTTTCTTTTCTTTTTTTTTTTTTACATTTCAAATAATTATCACGATTATTTGAATAAGACGCGTGCGGTGCGCGGTCAAAGTGGCTCCTCAAATAATATAATTAAATGATGAATGGTGCTCGCATCATTCCATCCGATGATGTTTAGTGAAAAAAAAAGAAATGATCAATAAAAATGTATAGTAATAATTATCTATAATTTGAAAAAAAAAAATATTTGAATTTCTTCATTAAAACAAATGAAATATCAAAGACACGAAATGAACATACATATAAATTCAACAATTTACCAATTAAAGATTCAACTGAATTCCAATTTCCAAGTGTACATATGCTTTTGAGTGTACAATCTCATACCGCACATGAGACTCACGAGAGACTCAAAAGATGGAAGCAAGGTCGAATGTAATCTCGAAAAATGAATGTTTATTGATTATTATCTAGCAAACATTCAAATAAATAAAACAAATAAAATAAAAAAAATCGCTTCATCATTCGAATTTACAGTCGGGCTACCATAATAATAATAATCAATTTGTATGGAATGCATTCAATATAACACTTTGAATTGGACATGATTAAACAAATTTACTTTGTTTTTCGAAATGTTGGATGTTTTGTGTGTGTTTGTGTGTTCTTTCTTCGCGCGGTGAATAGTGATTTAAGTGAAAATAGCTGTACAATGGAACCGCACATTGTTCATGCATCGAAGTGTTGGAATTTAGTTCAAGAATTGATTTTGAATTTTCATTGAAGAACTTATATAGTTAATTGGTTTAATCTGTTATACATGCCAATTCGTTTGAAGAAAAAAAACCTACCATTTAGCGGCAATCATTAAACGAATGTATTTCGTATTCCATGGTTCACTTTGGTGTAAACATGAAAAATTCTCACTATGATTGCATATATGGTTGATCAGAACAATTGGTTCGTAGTTAAAAGCAAATTTCAATCGCAGTTTAACTAATGTCGTTTGGAGTCGATTTCATTCGGTGACACGGAAAATGTAAAAAAGTATCTTTTGGTATTGGTGTTGCTTTGATAGCGCTTATATTCAAGAAATGGAGTCGAACTTCACATTACAAACTACAAATTACTTAACACTTTGCCGATAATTTTAATTTGCGGCCTAATAGACGTTTGTCCATTTTTTTTTATCGTTGATCGAGTCGGGAACGTGAACATTGAACATTGTACAATTTATTTCAATTGCATCGATAATTTGAAAAATCAAATTATTTTTGATTGCCCAATGAATTACATCCGCCATACATATAAAATTAATAACTCGGAACTCCTGCTTATAATAAACTCAATCTATTTTCATAATAATCATGAAAACTTTTACGCTTTAGTTAAGTATTTCATTACGCATTCAAAATGATTGTGAATATAATCGACAATTTCTTTTAATTGAAATCATCATATAATTTTTGCACGTAACATCGTATCGATTCTGTTAAACTGTCTAAAACTGTTAATAAAAATGGAAAAAATCAACTCTGTAAAATTTTCAATTTTAGAATATTTTCCATGATCACATTGTGATCATCAATAATAAACACACACGTTATCGCATCCGATCAATGATCACATATATATGTAATTGGAAGGCTCTGTTCGCTTTTCGTTATGTTTTGTTGATCAAAGGTTTCGGCAGAATCAATGTAAAATTTGACTCGTGTTATCATGATTAAATACTGAAAAGATAACAAAAACAACGACATTGGCTTGTGTAATAATAAAGATGGTTTTATCGACATTGTTGAAAAAGATGCAATCAAGAAAAAAAGGTTTTCCTTTTTTTTGTTCACCTCGAGAAGTGAGAAAAATGAAACACATTAGTAAAAACGAACAACGTCCCCAATTTCTAATTCCAATCACAATAACTACTAGCGTTTCATATGCAATAAGCAATAACACAGCACGTTTGCAATTATTTACATTGCATTTCATTTCGAACAAATGGAATGGGGTGGTGTTCGAATCAAATGTGAGAATTAATTGGTTTGCATACAAAACTCAATATTTCAACGGATTGTCACATTTTTTTTTTTTTTGACCGCCGAAGCCAGTCCAGTTGATTTTGATTTTTCAACAACAATACGACCGAACGCTGGACACTATTGCCATTCTGTCGAACACATCACTTCTCTCGCGTACAGAAATTCATTCAACTTCAACATCCATATGCAAATGTTAAATGTATTTTATGATCGGAGTTGCGGCAAAATAATTAAAAAGTAAAAAACATTGTTCGCAAGGCGGTTACTGAATGAAAATCTAGTTAGTGTTGTGGCTATGAGAATGAATCAAACAGCATTTGTTTCGCAATACATAAAATCATCAAAACAAAAACAGAAAGCAGCCCAAAGCCAACAGATCCACCTACGAAGAACATTAAGCATTCGCAATTTGCGCGATGCATTCACTTAAACATGGAACGATTTGTATGCTATGTTTCCTTATTTTTTAATTGATGTCTTCACCAATTATTATAATAATCATATCTTTCACAGCACACTGCCAATCGTATTTAATTTGCGCAGTCAACGTTAGCCACAATGCAATAACTCAATTCTCTATATATTAACGAATCATTCCGACTGTTTTAGGCTTTGCGCGTCTGCAGTGCATGGTTTAAATTTTTAGCTCAATCAAAAATAGCATTATTTGTTGTTAAGTGTTTTCATTTTTGATGGAGCGAAATTTTCAATTTCACATGGATTTATTTATTTTCTTAATTTTTCAAATCAAACGAAAATCTGTAAGTTAATAAAATTGACGTTCCGAAACACACACACACAAACAAAAACATTCCAAAATGGAATTTAGTCGACCATTGACGATTTCTCTCACTTAAATGAATTCCTTGCATGCATTTTATTTTCGGTTGAAGAAAGTAGGATGTTTATTCACGCATTCGTGTAAACACTCCAACACATTGCAATGGGCCAAAGTATAAATTACTTCATTATCGTTTTCGAAATAATGCCTTAAATTCATTCGAATAAATCAATCGGTGCTGGACACTGTTGATCTTTTATTTTTATTTATTTATTTTTTTTTTGAATTACCAGCAATTTGTTATTCTTATCATCGATTGTGCAATTTCCGACATTATTTTGACATGCAGAATGCAGAATATTGACTAAAAATGCTGGCCGAAAAACTCACAATTTACTCAGTTCCTCATTACATACAGTTTCTGATTGGAAACAGATAATGCGGGCATCCAACATATTTATACGTTGATTTTTAAATAAAATTGTAAACATCGAACGGAATGTAATGTAATGTTCACGTCGGGATGGGTGCATTGATTATTACTGGCTTACAATTTCATATAAATCAAAATGTGAAGATTTACTTGAATGTGAGTGAAAAGCACCAAAACCACCAAAATCACCAAATCGATCGATTGCTTTACATGCCTTTTAAATGTCAACAACATTGTTTTGGATTTTCAATTTTTGAAGGAAATTTATTTAAAAAAAAAAAAAAACAGTTACCGTGTACCATCGTTTCCATTGTAGGAGGTGCATAAAGGAGAAAGAAAAAAAAAATTGAACAGACGAATTGAACATTGGGAAATTTCATCTTACACAAATTTGATACCGTTAAATTAAAATTCATTCTTCTTTTTTTTTTTAATTTTTTCTTTGAATGACATCTAGATTGCATGACATGTGTTATTCGCTTACGTATTACATTATGTGCTGTGCAGTCCGTACAAAGTTTATCTGTGTGACACATCATCATTGATCGTTGATCATTGATCATAGATGAGAAATACACTTGTGATGTTCGGTCTAATTGGCGGTCTGTGATCTGCGATACAATCATTGTTGGACATTGCAATTAATGACAAGAAGTATGACATACACACACACAAACACAATGAAATTTCGATGGGAAAATAGATAATAACGATCATTTATGTTGCTAAACATAGATCAATTAATTGGTGACCGGATCAACAATTCCATTTAATTAATTTTCATCGTTCAGCTTGCGAATTGCAGAAGCCTAATTTCGATCCGTGTGAAAATGTCTTTTGATTTCGAAGTTTTTTATTTTGAATTCATGAATTTTGTCGTCTTTCTTTTATAATTTCACTAACCGTTGTAAAGCATTCTCCATTCTATACCACTAAAACACTCAATACGCAATCATTACGTTAAAATAGCATAGACATTTATTTAGTACACAATCGACATAATAAATATTTATTTTGGTTCACGCACTTCAGACTTGCTACATCCATATTTATAAAGCTGATATTTCTTTCAGTCAGTCGTTGTAGTGCAGTGTTTTTTTGCAAGGTTAGTAACATTTATTCACTTGATACAGTTCATGTTGGGCCGTTTTTATGCTCGTTTTTTCGCTTCGATATTTGATCGATGCAAGTCAATAAATAAGAACGTGAGAAACTGTATGAGAATGTGTTGATTAATTAATATCATTTTTTTTCTCTCTCTTTCTCTGTCTTCAATCGTAAACAAATAATCGCTGAAAGAAATCCCCAAACACTTCAAATAAATAGACATACGCGAAATGCGAAATGCAAGCGATAAATTTTCGAATTGTGAACGGTTGGATTTTGACTTTGTTGACGGATGTGTGATGTGATTGTACATTGGACAGCAAAAACACTAAATTTATTCAATGTACACCTTTTTAGGACAAACAAATCGACAATACCATTTTATTCCACAGAGACATCGCCGGTTCTTATTGATGAGCAAAACATTATTCGAATGACGATGGCATCAAGCATCAATTTTCCATCCATTCAAAATACGTAAATATATTTTGCACGATTATTTTTCAGGTTTTCCATTGAAATCATCTTTGAAAAATTGCAAAGTGTGAAATATTTATTACAAATTTTTCATTGTGTGGTCGAGCCACCAATACGCCGCTCACAATTACATTTCTAGTTTGCATAAAATAAAACTTAAACGAATGACATGATTGATTTATTTGTCAAACTGTCATCGATTTGATGCGGCAATCTGATTGCTGTTTTTATGCAATTATTCGAATATGACATATTTGTCAATAGAATGAAAATAGTTCTCGATAAAGTCACGACCGATTTTTCAATTGATTCAACGATAATAATAAATTATAATTTAGTAGAGTTAAACAGCACAATTTATTTATCGATAATCGATTGATGATGATTAGAAAAGTTTACTCTCTCAACTCTCAATATATATTCAATATATTTTATTATCCAGTTCAAACACAAATAAATTGTTGTTTTTTTTTTTCTTCCAAAATGTAGGCGGCCAAACTGTAGATTAATCGTTTTCAAATTTCAAACAATTAACGGATTCAAAAAAAAAAGAAGAAGAAAAACCCATTTGGCGGCCGTATGGCTTTCTTTTTTAAAGTATTCATTCAATTGACTTTTTATTTGCAATAAATTCAAGTTTTCGGATTTTCATTTCATTGTGATAAATTTTAAGTGCCTTTTATTCGAGCAAACTCATAATGTCCTCGCATTTGAACGAATACTTAATAATAAAAGCCTTGCGGGAACCAAATATTATATTTGATCAAATATTTTATGCGCGTGCCAACAAAACTACTTATAAAAAGAGTTGTCGGCTGTTTTTTGTGGTTGTTGTGGTTGTTGTTGTGTTTTTTTCCTTCTTTTCGTCGAATGCATATGTCGCCAACATGGAATTGCGTGTATAATATGCACAAACAACGTGCACCAAATTTTTTTTATTATTTCAATAAATTGCAATAAATTTTATCGATTAAAACCGTAATGTAAGAATGATGGAGCAAAAAAAAAAAAAAAGGTCTCAATTACTTTTATCAACAAACTTTTCAAAAACAAACTACAGCGAAATGAACTGAAAAAGTCAAAACTGAAAACGATCGAGAAACTGAAACAAAGTGTATTGTAGTTTCAATGAAAAATGAATAAATCAATTAGCGTTCTGTGTGCATATCCAGCTGTGTCTTTTGTGTGGTGCAATAGATCTGTGCACATCAATGGGGGTATTTTTTTTTCTTCTGCATCATCTCTATCTCCTTCTTTCATGACAATTTCATCTTCTTTTGTTGTTGTTATATTCATTTTCTGTTCTCTTCTTTTCGGGTATCGGTTACATTTGACATCTTTGTCGTCCCAAAATGCTTTACAGCATTGCACCGCAAGGAAGAAAAAAAAGGCATTATGCCAACAGAGAACAGAGTCAATGAACATAAATCTCGATCTTTGTGATGTAGTTCGTCGTTATATATAGTCATCAAAAGTTGACATTTTCTTCTTCGTTTTTTTTTCACAATTTTAATGGAAACAAAATTAATTTCAATTCAATGCTTGCAGCTATTGTTGTTTAGACTTGCAATACAAAATCACTTAACAGTTTGTTTTCATTTTATTGCAATTGATGCAGAAAAAGATGCCGTTGTATCAGATCACCTGATTGAAAATTTTAATTGAGACTGATTGTTTTTTTTGTTTTGTTTTTTCACGAAAGACATAGATGGCCGACCACCACTGTGCTCGGCTATTTGAAATTCAGTTTTTTTGTGCGTCCGTTTTATTGCTTTTATTAATTGATTGTCCATAGTTCTGTTTTTCATTGAATTTTTTTTTTTGCGACGTCAAGCGATTTTTCTTTTCTTTTAAATAAATAGAATCCAGACGATGCAACGATGAGAGTCAGATCCAAACGGTCGCAATTATTGATTTATAATTACAATCATCTTCAGATGATGCAATTCATACCATTCCAATTTTTCTTCTCATTGCAATATTATCATCATTATTATTATTATTATGGTTATTATTATTCAGTCGATGCACGTCACTAATTGATGAGCAGATCATCGATATCGCGTAATTGGTTTATCGAAACTGAATTCATTGAACAGAAGTCATGCTGATGTGAGCAATCAAAACACAGCAAATAAATGAAAAAATGGTCAATTTTTTGCTCTTTCACTTTGAATTGATTGTAAATATTATATTACATTACAAGAATATATTCGATCTCATGCGTTCTTCGGTTTTTGCGTAAAAATATTACTTTTTTTTCTCTCCATTAGACGCTGTCGCAGACCGGTTCTGAATTAAAGAGAAGCGAAAAAAAAAACACACAAATTAACTAAATTCACAGCAATATGTTCAGGTGAATTGCTTATGTTTGCAATGAATATCTTGGATATTGGTTATTTGTTTTCCGCAGACGCGCTGTGAAATTTCTAAAAAAGGAAAAACATTTTTGCTACTCAAACAGCGTTTCCATGTTGCAATCAAATCGAAGAAAAATGCGAAAATATCGCAACAAAATGGATTTTATGTATTTGAAATAAATGATCTGAAGTGTTTATGAACAGTTTGTTCTATCATTGCTCGATCATAGGTATTTGAATCGATTTTGGATAAAATATTGCACACATTCTTCAAAAACAATTATTTTGAATAATAATTCATTATTTTTGATAAATGGCGCACCATCGGTTCGATCGAAAATACAGCTGTGACTTCTGAATGTAGTTTTTGATGACCGGTGATTAGAGAAAGTCATTGAATAATATATAATTAAGAATCGTTTGACAAATTAGGCCTGAATGGATTCATCATACGATTACTAATTGAAACACAAAAGAAATAGAATCCATGTTCATCGATTGATGTGAATTAATAATAATAAATGAGATTGACAATGTTCAGCGTCCATTGTGTCAATCGTTTTTGGTTGACGATGAATAAATAAATAATCGGCACGATCTGCTGCTTTGTTTATCTGGATTTGTCTGCTTATATTAATAATTATGAAGTCAAAGACTCTGTTTCGAATAAAAATAGTTATTTTGCTTAATTAGAATCCGACTAACTAGAATCACTGCCACAGTGCAACAGTGATCATTGTTAATACCATTCAATACAGCGGCACAATGCAATTTCATTATGATGAATTCAATAAATAAAGCGATTGAAAAGAATAAAAATGGAATTTTTCTTCTTTTTTTTTTCTTCAAAAATAAATTCAATGGCTGTTGAACCATTAAGCGATCTGTCATCATTGATTGAAATGATCGAACGAAATCGATTCCATTGTATTCATATAATTATATTAACCAATGGCAATGGATTTGATGGAAACTAAAACAGAATTGCTGGAATGCAGTTAGTTCAGCTCACCCTATTATTATTATTATTATTATTTACAACCATAACCATGGTTAGTCGTTACGTAATCGATCGAAATATGTAGTATTTTGAATGGAATGTGACAAGCAGCGATAGCTACCGAAACTTAAATACAAGCATTTTCATTCTCGTTGATGCTATAGAATTAGATAAAAACATTATGTTTTAAATTCGATCACTTTTGCTTGTTGTGTTGGTCTAATCATTTGATTTGTTCTTTCTTCGTTCTGTTTTAGATTTTTATGCACCGGAGGTGCTTTAATAATTTTGTTTTTGTTTTATTTATTTTTTTTTTTCGTTACGAACGAGTTTTTTTTTGTTGCCAACTTTTAGTGGTTGGATCAAGTTGAAACTTTGTATATTTTTGCTTCATATTTTTTTTCAAAATTTCCGAATTTTGTTTTCTTATAAAAACTCATGGATACGACCAAAATTTGAGACCACCCCCGGTGCATATCAACGCATTCAGTACGATCAAATTCTGTCTTGTTTTTGTTCCATTCCGCTTTGTTGCTTTTCGCTTTGTGCTTTGCGTTGTATTGTTCAGAGTTCGGATGATATCTACGTGATGAATAATGTCTTTTAAAACATTTCAAATGATATGAACAAGTTCAAAATAATGCGCAACACAACAGCGAATGATAATAATAATCTAATGATCTCTTTGACACGTTCCAATAACGATAAAATAGCCCATTTTTCTTCGGCTATTGCTATGTGCTTTTCGTTTTTGATTGATGCGTTCAAAGAATTTTAATGAGTATTACAAATCGATGGCCAAAGACACCTCATTATATCTTTTTCATTGTAATGTCCACAGTCCTCAATCCAAAAAGATCATTAAAAAATTTATCATTATTATTATTATTATTTTTCCGATAAATTGATGGTTTTTTCCTTTAGTTTTTATTTTATTTGAACACAATGAAGAAAAAGATCGATCTTGTTTGAACGAATGAAACGAAAAAAAAAAACCAAATATTGGACAAGTTGATTGCATCGAATATATGAATGACACTGTGACAAGGGCATTGATTGATACCATTTTAATTGATGCTAAAATGCACACACTTCAATGAAAGATGTGGATCACAATATTTAACAAAATGAAATATTCCAAGAATTTCGATTTGAATCAATTACGAAACTTTTGATTAATATTTCATTTTTCTTCAGCGTATGTAAACGTTCAAATGGGAACGTACGTTCAAAGACAAATCAAAGCCAGGATAAACGAAACAAATGTAATAAAATGAATATTAATCAAATAATAAATAATACAGTTTTTAGACAAGAATTACAGATCATAGCTGGCACCAATGGTTTTGTGTCGCAAAAGTTTTGATAAGAGATTAGTGTTGAAAGAAAATAGTAATTCTTTCATTTTATAGATAAAATCATAACATTTGTTTTTGCAACGATTGGTCAATATGATTATCTGAAATGAACCTACCCTACCGGTATATCGCTGCAAATATGTAGGTATAATATATACTTACTATTATAGGAATGATCGAGTTCTTCATTTTGAATGAGTTTTTAGAGAAAATTTCCAAAAAATACAGAAAATTTCATGACCATTACGGAAAATTTATGAGATATAATATATAATAATATCCGATCTCGTCATTTTGAAAAATAGTTTCAATTTCAATTGCAATTTATTTTTTTTTTTTTTGAGAGCCAATTCTGAAAAAATAGCTCTCTCTATTTACGCCAATTCTATACACTCAGAAACAAAAATTTGATTCGATGTGTGAACATTCGAAAATATTTTATTATTTATATCCGAATTTAACATTTTAATTTCGTATTATATTTTCCCAAAAATTATTACATTGAATTTTGGTGATAAATTTGTTAATGTTTAAATGAAAGATTTGATGGTTAATCCTTTTCCAACTGTTTCCGTCATTACGTTCAGAAGACGGCTATAAAATAAAGAATGTAAAAAAAACTTAAATTTTTGACGTCATTTAGCCGAAAACTGGAGAAAACACTCACTGAGGTTCCAGTGCTAAGATGATTTCCCTTATGCTGATAAAAAAAAAATCAAAAAGAATAAGTATTCAAATTGGCCTAAATTATGGTCATTATTATTGAACTTACTGCTCATCGGAATAGTCAATGTTTTTTCTGCAACGCAGCGAACGCAAACCAAAATTAATTGATGATGAATGTTTATCAGTTTTAAATTTGAATTTATCTTCTGTCATAAACTTACTTGCAAATTTCAGCGTCAGTCAAACTAAAAAATAAAATAAAAAATGGAATAAAATAATAATTGCAATTATATGCAGGTTGGAAAAACTAAACTTACATTTTCATCATCATATCTCTATTGTCATACAACAATATACAGGCACTGAAACAAACAAATTTAAAATCGACTTTTTAAAAAAATTCGGAAAAATATATAAAAATTATCAAACTTACAGATTTTGGTAATCTGCTATAGTTAATCTAAATTATTTGAATGGATAAAATTATTAAATTTGTTTTTGTAATGATTGGTTAATATTATTGTCTGAAATGGACTTACGCCGTAGGCATAGTGCTGTTAACATATGTAACAGAAAATAATAATTCTTTCATTATAGATAAAAATACTAAATATGGTTTTGGAACAGCCACACAGTATACAGATGTAAAATGTTAAAAATTAAGGTTGCCGTTTCGCCGCAAACGCGATCTATGTGAACAATGCGGTACTAACATTTTATCACGACCCAAGCGAAAAATTTTGACGAATTTCGGACAAAAAATGGAGAAAAAATGGAAAAGAGGAGGAGTCGATATATATTTCGCGCTTAGCACTATGTGAACTGTCATTTTTGTATTTGACAGCTCTCGCTATGCAGATCGGTTCACAATTCAAGTATTATTTTTCTTGTGTGAATTTTTTTCAAATTAAATTAAAATGAATTCTTTCTCGGCTTACAAAAACATTTGAATTAATACAGTTGCCAAAGAATCTTCATTACGTACTGAATACAGTGCTTCTCTTGAAAAATATGTTAACTCCTCCTTTTTCCCCCTTTTTTTCCCCCATTTTTTGTCCGAAAATCGCCAAAAAATTTCGCTTGAGGACTTGAATATGAATCGGTAGTGCTAGCACCGCATGGTTGACATAGATGGCGTTAAGCGCGAAAGAATATTGTGTGGCTGTTTTGGAATGATTGGTTAACATGATTATTTAAAATGAACTTACAATCCTTTTTGAAGGCTGTAAATGTATCAAAGAGAAAATATTAATTCTTTCATTATACATTAAATAACTAATTCATGAAGCGGCTGTCAAAGCAAATTGAGTGACGCGAGCGCCCCCAAATTCAATAGGCGAGTCAATGTAAAATAACATTTTAAATCGGAACTAAATCGCGCGCCAAGTTAAAATTCTGTTGACATTTCCCCCCCATGAACTAATTTTAGTTTTGGAATGATTGGCTAATATTATTATCTGAAATGGACTTACTACCACCACTCAGCGCTGTAAATATATGAAAAAAATAATAATAATTCTCTCATTATACATTAAATAACTAATTTTAGTTTTGGAATGATTGGTTGATATGTATTATCATTTAAAATGGACTTACACTATCGCCTTGCTGTAAATATATCAAAAAGAAAATAATAAATTCTTTCATTGTAGATAAAATTAATAAATTTCGATTTGGAATGAATGGTTAATTTTATTATCTAAAATAAACTTACAATTCCCGTTGATTGCTGTGAATGTATTAAAGAAAAAAAAAATAATAATACTTTCAATAAAGATAAAATTACTAAATTTGTTTTTGGAATGAACGGTCAATATTATTATCTGAAATGGACTTACCATTTCCAATTAGCGCTGTAAATAGATTAAAGGAAAAATTATAATTCTTTCACTTTATTTAGAATAAATAACTAATTTTAATTTTGGAATGATTAATTGATATGTATTTTATTATTATCTCAAATGGACTTACGCTATCGTCTCGCTGTAAATGTATTAAAAAAATTATAATTTTTTTATTATAAATTAAATTACTGAATTTGTTTTTGGAATGAATGGTTTATATTATTATCTGAAATTTACATACCGTTGGTTTGCAGCGCTGTAAATGTATCAAAGAGAAAAAATTTATTCTTTCATTAACGATAAAATTGCTGAATTTGTTTTTGGAATGATAGGTTGATATGTATTTTTATCTTAAATGGACTTACACTGCAACCTTGCTGTAAATGTATTAAAAATTATAATTTTTTTAATATAAATTAAATTACTAAATTTATTTTCAGAATGACTGGTTAATATAATTATTTGAAATGGACTTACTTTTGCGCTGCATTGCTAGAAATGTATTTAAGAGAAAGGAATTATTCTCTCATTATAGATAAAATTACTAAATTTGATTTTGGAATGATTGGCTGATATGTATATGGGTGTTCGTCTGCCACGTTAGGAAATCAAACACCTTTTTATGCACCACAGGGTGCATTACTACATTTTTGG
>GL501490.1:1045794-1061302 GCA_000149185.1 Mayetiola destructor
ATTGATGGCGTGAATAATACATGGATATTTATAAATAATTCAGTCTTTATTACAATGTAACTATCATTATATTCAATTACAATAATTCGTGGCAACATTGGAAAATCGTTTTGCATATAAAAGACTGGTTCTTCATTCCATTGAAGTATCACAATTTTATTGTTAAAGTGAAAAACATGTTGAATTTTCGGAATTTGGCCATTTTTGGCTTTTTAGTTGTGAGTTATGAGACTTGGATTTGTAACTGTTGGCAATGGATTGATTTTCTGTGTAAATTTTTTTTTTTTTTAGGCTCTAGTGTTGGTGGGCGCAGCACCAGGAGACGATGAAAAGTATCAAAAATATTAAAATCCTATTGTTTTTTTTTTTGTTTTTTAAATTTTGAATCGAATCCGTGTTTCAATTTTCAGAATCAAGCATTTTGGAAACTTCGTAGATTTGTGAGTGAAAAAACAAAATATTCAAAAATATGAGTGCAGTTAAACCAATTTATCAATTTTCTTAGGGTTAAGAAGGTAAACAAGGGAAAACTGCCATCTGGTATCTATGATTATAAAGAAATCAATCAATTGAATGAAGTAGAGGATGAATTAAAGCTTTTGTGTCTGGAGAAGTTCGGAAATGGGTAAGTTATTGTCATCATTTCATGCTTTGAGATATGTTAATTAATCAATGTTATTGACAAACGTTTAAAGAAAAACACCGCAAAACGCGTATGTAGCACTGCATTACGCATGCTGTGATTAGTAAGTTGATTGTCTGATATTATATTTCCTTTCTGTTTTTCAAAATATACAATTTTTCCTTTTCCATTAAATAGTGTCGTTAAAATTAAAGATACGTAAGTTACTGATATAAAACTCACGGAGACAATAACCGAAATGAGAGTTTTTTTTTTTACATATTTTTCAACTGATCAGGATTCCTACACATTATGATAAAATCGGCTGGAATTTTACTCGGATGATGAAAACAGGAAGCATCATTCAGTTTTCTGTTCACAAAAAAAAAGCGGAGAAATATGAAAATGAAATGTAAATATATATTTGAAAATTGAAATTACATTTCTTTATAACATTTTTGATATAATTTTTGCCTTTTTTTGATGTCGAAAGGAAAGCTGAAATCAACCGATTGAGAAAATAGTAAGTTAATTCATTACCTCAGTTTTATTCCGTATCAGATTCATTAACAATCTGAATTTGAATTTTATTAAGTTACATAAGAGAAAGCATGACGAATGATGAAGCGAGAATTTGGGTTATTCTTCATAATTATGATAGGTAATTAGGGCTTATGATCAACGAGTAAATTTGTATGGGTAAGGTACGTTCGGTCACCGTTACCATCAGGAACACCACTTGAAACCTACCATGTGCTTAAGGCTTCACATGTATAGCGTACATGTAAGTGTACAGGCGGCGTACAAGCGTACCTGACGGTAACGGCAGCCGTTAATACCTCACACTTACAAATTTACTCTTTGCACCTGATGCAGTCGCAAATTTAATTTGATGACAACTGATCACGACGATATTCTAGTGGAATCTTCGGGAACCTTTATCCAAAAGAAGGACGAAGCAATAAATTGAAAATGCCGAAGATCGAAACATCAGGAGACTATTTGCCGTAAGAATATCAAATTTTTCATCGATCTTGTTGTTCATACATGTTTTAATCTAATTCGTTTTTCATTTTTCAGCTTCGAAAAATGTTTTGAAAACTTCATAAAATTGTGAGTTAGAGAATAAAATATTGAAAAATATGAATGCAGTTAACCAGTTTCTCAATTTTCTTAGAGTTAAGAAAGTTAAGGAAAAACCAACGGACACCAATGATTACAATGAAATTGATCTTTTGAAAGATGTAAATCACGATTTCAAAATTCAGTGTCTGAGAGAATTCGAAGCACAGTAAGATGTTGACATCATTTCATGCCTTCTCATAATTTAATGTATCAATTGATTTATGGAACACATTTAGATATTCAACTAGCTTTGAAGAAAACACACCAAAAGGCGCGTATGAAGTACTAGATTATTTATGCAAGGAATAGTAAGTCCATGGTCTGAAATTATAGTTCCGTTTTGTTTTCCAAAATAAACAATATATTTTTTTTCCATTATATAGTGTCTGTGGCATTAACGTCACGTAAGTAGCTACCCAGGTGATCATTGTTTTACAGCGTTCGATGAACATCAGGTATGTTTTCGGTATCTCCCATCGTATCACCCATTTCTCTTCTTATCCATTCGAATCGCAAGTTTGCCCGAACACCCGAACATCTATCACACGAATATGTTCGCATAAAAATCAAATATGATGATTAAATTATTGTTAAATTATTCGATTCTGAAATCGATATTTATCACAAAATAATGAATAATGTGAAAAAAATTAGTTGTGCACGCTATTTCGCTTTAATTCTCCATTTTCAACATATTCGTGCGATAGATGTTCGGATGTGCGGCAAACTAGCAATTTGAAAGGTTAGGAAGATAAATGGCTGATATAACGCGCCGTACCGGAAACATACCTGACGTTTATCGGACGCTGTAAAATTATGATCACTTGAGTAAGGGTTGACTCACAGAGACAATAACCGAAATGAGAGTTTTTTCACATATTTTTCAACCGACCAGGCTATATTCCTTGCATCGTTTTGAAATTTATGAATTTATCTCATCGCTAATGAAAAAAGGAGAAATCATTCAATTTCTTGTGAACGAGATGAATACAGAAATAGATAAAGTGGATGAGTAAATATATCTTTGAAATTTGAAATCGCATTTTTTCATATAATTTTTGATTTGATTTAATTTTTTTTCTTTTCAAAAGGCAAATTATGACGAAATTGAAGAAAAAGTAAGTTAAATCATTGCATAAGTTCTATTCCGTATCAGATAACTCTACAATCTAAATTTGACTTTTGTTTAGATATGGAATGTCAGATAGAGAAGCGAAACTTCGGGTCATTATTTATAAAAATTATGACAGGTACAAACACTTATTATTTAATGCAAAATAGATCATTTGTTAATATAAAAACAATTCCATTCCAGGAAAACATTCGGGATTCAGTTTCAAGAAATAGAACCACGCTGTTGTTGAATATGCAGAAATACATTCATACATTTGTACATTTAAGCAACTGCTTTCAAAAATTGTACAATAAATGTTCAGTCTAAGACTGTCAGCACAACAGATCAATCGTTGTTTTATTTCATGGTAGCAGAACGTTCGGAAAAAAACGTTCTGTTTTTATATATATTTAAAAATTTATTAATTTTTGCAAACGAATTGACAACGAATCAGCATTAAATGCCGACATTTGTAGTCACCAAACTATTATATTTGTCATCTTCTGATGTTCAAATAAGAAATAGTCGTCATGCAGCCGAGTAAATTTTTATAACATTAAATTTATTAAATTTATATGTGAATGATTATGAATGGATTCGAACATTTGGATTATGTGCGGTATAAACAATAAACATCGGGATTAGATGGACCTGGACATAATAGTTGGCTTTTGCACATTCATTCTACGATCAAATCACTGAAAAATTGTTGAGCAACTGAATTTAAATGACATTTGTATAGTAGTTTTCTGATTTCACTTGCATCGCATTGTGGAAAAAAAGCTAAGTGATGCTTAATGCGTTTACCGTACATATATTATTTATATAATTCACATTTCGCACAACACATATATATATATACATGTGCACATAATTCTATAAAAATTAATTCAATGTTGAATATTAACAATTGCGTTTCGCTTCTTGGCAATTTACCATTCAAAGCACTTGATTTTCTCTGTTCATTCTTGAATCAAAGATTTGAACCATTCAGCCAAATTGAATGCCTTCATTTAAATATTCCAGCAAATGAATAGAAAACAAGGAGAACATTTTTTCTTTGAACCAGCAAAAAAAAAATGCCATTACAAATCGATCGAAATGATCCAATATATGCTAAAATACAGATTGCTTGGAAGTTATATAAAATATATTTCTGTTACATATTATTTTGCGTCTACTCACCAAACACTAAACACTCAATATTGTCTGCATAGAACAATTCTCATAAAACAGGAGAAAAAACGTTCGATGCCCACAATTGATGAAGATAGCTTCGGCTAAAGAGTTTAGCAGCCACTAAACTAGTTTATATTCGACAAGCCCATAAAATAAATCGATCAAATGTCCATTTTTACAATAATAATAATTTACATGGGAAATCGAAAATGTTTTTATTGAGATTTTTGCTATTTTCTTCGATTTTTTCTTCAAGATGTGACAAGATTCCGCTTCTGCAGAAACTTTCTTTTTATTTTGAATTTTTTTTCCACTAATGTTATTCAATTATATTGCTTTATACTTCATCGTTGCTGTTTTTATCTATTCCAATCTCTCTTGTACTAATACATCATTCACTCATTCACTTTGATTGATGATTAAATTGCTAGACATTTATTCTATATTCTGTGAATGATTTGCACAGTTTTTATACGAATACTTGTTTTGTTAAATTAAGACATTTATTTGTGGTCTGTTTGGCAGAAACTCAACTGTTTTTAGATCGAAAGCAAATATCAAACATTATTATAATGCTTTTTTTGTGTATAAATATTTTGCCGCATATTTGAATATTCCTTTGATAGACATTTTCAAGTTGGCTTTCCTTTTGTAATTTGAACAAACGTTTATTTGTTGAATGTCAATGGCTTCTTCTCGTTAACCAAATCCAGAATTTTAGGTTATCAATATGCACGGGACAAAAAACTAAATTCATCGATGCTTCACGATGGATTGATAAGAACAGCGGAAAGATGGAATTAGTCTACTGTTGAATATAATTATATTATTATACAAGTGTATTGCATACGGAATGCGATCTTAATAAAAATCATCATCACAATAATTTTTATGACAATTTCATTACATTCAAGCTGATCCAGCTGAGCCCTATACCAATGAATCCAAATAAGCATCTGCCAGCAAACTCAAATGTAAATGGATTTTTATTTTTCATCTTTGATTGAGCATTGAGCATGTTCATGCTGTATTCATCTTGTTTATTGCTCCTTGAAGTCGTTCGATAATTTTCTTTTTTTTTGTCAGTTGTTGTTTGCGCAATTGAAGACACACAAACTTGTTGCAGTCTTTATGTTTATTAAGCAAATGTTGGCTTATGTGCGGCATTGCCATCAACATCAACACACATAAATTTTGAGTAGACCGTACACCGTGCAATGCAGACATAGTATATAGAAAAATGCCAGCAAAGAGAAATTTCTTTTATATTTTGCATAAATTAGTTTATATCCATTTCATACAGTCTTATAGCATAACGTTAGCTTCAACGATGGTTTAATAATGTGCTTACATACTGTATACCTTATACCAATGAATGATCAGTTGATCGGTCTATCGATTTTATCGAAATGTCATTTATCTTATCAAAATCATTGTATCACACGTGAAAACGTATTTATTTTCCTCATCGATATTGAATCGTTCAATTCCGTCTTGCTGTGGCTCGAATGGCCAACATTTTGAATCTAGATATCTTGCATAATGAGCACATTTCATGAATTATATCGTTTTCTTTATTTTCGCCCAATGTCATATTTCACTCGCATTGCTATTGAGCCCTTTTCCTGCGAATCACAATTTGAATGTAATTTATAATTGGTTGAACCAGCGAACATAAACAGATGCCTCAAAAAACAAAAGTAGATGTCTTCATTTTTGCACATCAAATCTTGGTCAATTCTCCACAAATACCTAATAATTAAAACGGTCATAATGAGATTCAGATCTCTGGATTCCTGATAATGACAAAAAAAAAAAAATCTTTCCCACTGGGAGTTTGATGCGCAAACAAAGTACAATGTCATGACAATATGAGGCTGCAAAAAGTCGAATGTGTTGACATCTGAAAAAAAAATATGGTCCATCATTCAGGTCAATAATAAATCAATTTTCTCCACAAATGCTGGCGATTTTTCCGTTAAATTTCGTTTATTGGTAAATTTCATTCAAGTTCGAAACAAAAAAAAGAATGACGCACTCTAAATACAAATGCTATTACAATTCAAAATTCCTTTTTTGAGAGTGTCGCAATATATTCGAATTTCGAATTGGTTTATTTTCTTCTTCTGTAAGGCTATTTTCATCCGTGTATAGCGGTTGTTTTGATCTGACTAAGTAATTGTCACCTTTGGTGAAGAGACTTTTGAATTATATCCATCCGAAACTGAAGACGAAAAAATTATTTATGGTAAATGTAAATTGGGGTCTGGTGCTGCTGGAACATATAATAAACTGTTTCCATAGCATTGGCATCACAGTTCACAAACGCAATCGATAACATTTACTGTGTTGCAGCGTGAAACTTGTGCATTTGTTTCGGTTTTTTGTTGTTTTTTTTTGTCCGAAAAATGTTCGTTTTCGGCTCCATCATATTTTATTCATAAAATATTGACAGAATCGTTTATTTATGGTTGATACTTGAGCGCGAACCTGATTTTATCGACGTTTCTTTTGTTGTTGTTGTTGTTGTTGTTTTTTTTTCATAACAAAACGTTTCGCCTTCAATAACGCTTCATGTGATAACGTTGTCGTTTTTACCCGTTTCGGTTTCTTTGAGCAAAATGACGACACATGACCGATATTCAGTTTTATAGCTGTTTAAATCGATTATTATGTACGCACAATAATATTTCCACCACATTATTTTAACATTTTTCTTATTTTTACTCTGAATTTAGTTTGATTGTTCGGACGTTCATCGAAATACATATAAAAGATAAATTTCGCATACGTAAACGTAGTCAAGATAATTCTGCATTTTGACCATAAGATAAAACAAAAAATAATTTGAAAAGAAGAAAAAAAAAATTATCAAGCTCCAAAACATTGTTCAGGTTTCTTTCACTAATTTCTTTTATTTAATGTGACATCCCACCTACTTGGCAGATCGACACTTTTTTGTCTGGCATGAATCACTTGGGCCATGATTCTCTTGATTTCAGCATATCGCAGCAAACTTAACATTCACATGATAAAAACAAAACAGAATTCGATCGTATCGGATTCACTGGTATGCATGCATAAGAGGTTCGTACCCTTAATCGATTATTATTTTCCGTCTGGAATTTCAGCTCGATTCAATCACTAGAAATAAATCAAAAATGTTCGTTCAGATTGTGAACGAAATGCATTCTTATCATGATAAGAAGGAACAGATGACAAAATTATCGAAAATAGTGATGGACCTCTGGTGCATGAAAAGGACTGTATTGAATGCACATCTGATATTGGACCTTTTTCAGATTGAGAATATTGTGAATACAGTGGCAACGGACATTCAGAGATGTCGAATTTATCATATATTTTTATCTTTTTATTTGGGCTATATCAAGTTTTAAATCTTGCCGTAGGTTTATAATTTTTGTGGTTACCTGATTTCCGCAATTCTGATGATGGTTTTGGTTTCATTTTGGAAATGGTGTAATCACTTTTTAGTGTTATTAACGAAATATATTTACGTTTTTCGGCACATTCATATATCCTTTTCAGTTGGTTTTCGGAAATAATAATAATATACCGATGAACAAATCAAGCGTTATTCACTTCAATTGAATAAAACGAAAAAAAAAAAAAATCAGCTTGAAAAATAATTTCTGAGAGCTGAACAGTTTATCGTGATTTCATGTAGTCATTAATTATTTGTTAAATTTTTTTTTTTAAACTGTAACTGGAAATCGGTGCATTGAATGAAAATAAATTGAAACGAGACAGTCGAAATGGTCAATTTTGTGTAATACATGCCATTTGTGTGCGATTCGCTTTGCGCAGGAAAAAATTAAATCCAAATATATTTTATCGGTAGCATTATGAGCATATAGATTTATTCGATGCAATTTTTGTTAAGTATATCGTTCAACGTATCAGCGTTGCATTCACATTACAAATTACAATACAATAGTGGTAAACTGCCAAATAAAAGTCTGATTTATGCATTGAAAAATGTTGAATATTTTTTATTTTCTAAATAGTTTTTATCACAAACATTCATCGTATGATATGGGATATCGAAATCTGATCAAATTCGATTTATTTTCGGCCGAACTTCTGATCGTGATGCATCCGAAATGAATTGAGTAGAACTCAAGATATGCATAACGTAAAGCGCATTTAAAGTATCACACCTTGATATGGGTTATGCTAACAATGGCCACTAACTGCATTATTCGTCCTGCATATTAGCTTTTTATAAATAAATAATCGATGCACGTTCAAATTGAATTTTTGCTGCAAATATCTTTTAATCTTTGGCGCCGTCACAATTAATATAAATGGCCATTTGTCGAATCGGAATTATAATAATTTAATATCCAGAAGTCGAAGCTCAAAAGCGATAAACATTTTGGCTCTATCTGTCATTCGAAGTGTGAATATCACGCAACACACACATGTTTCCCTGAAGAAAAATGAAATAAAGAAATGAAGAATCGATTCATGTGCAACTTCATTAAACTATGCTCTATGCTAAGCGGGTCGAATCGAGATTGTAACAACGTTTCATTTACTAACGTATTCAATAACTGATAATTACTGTGATACGATGTAATTATCATTTTGTACAGGCGCTTAATGATCTATACTAAATATTAAATTTCAATGCATTCTATAGCTGGTTGTCGTTTGTCCACAGTTCAACAGTTTATTTAATATACGTAGACAACGCAATTAAACTGTGTCTACTGTGCCTGCGTACGACTGTGGATGCTGTTTTAGACTGACTGAATACATATACTAAATGTACTGTTGTATAGGCCTACAATTTATGTATTGACTGTAGTGATCAATCTTAAGTGTATTTTCGAAATAAGCTTTAAAACAAGTCTTGCTATGCAGAAAGAATCTTTAGTGATATGAACTGTGTGGACAATGGACAATACAGTTGTATTACAACATAAGAATATATTGGCATTTATGTGGAAGGAAAACTGAAGAAAATAATCGATAATCCGATAATATTTTTAGCATTTTCAAAAGGTTTGTCGTTACGGACGTATTTTATTGAATGTTGAACATTGAACATCAATAGACCATCATCCGTTACATAATAATAATTCACCGTGCACAGTGCACAGACTATTTTTCGATGACTTCTGTTTGGCTTTATTATCTCAGTCGGTACATTCATATCGTATTGTGTTCGGTCCAGAATTTCAACATCTAACAACAATTTTAATTATAGCATTAAGTTGTGCTGTGAGTTGAACGTCGTCGAACACGAGTTACGAATAATTCCATTGCAGATTATTTCCAAAGATATGAACCCAAACAAAATCCCAGGCCAATTCAACAGTTCATGCAGCAAAATAAACTTATACTGATGAGACAATATATTGTGCACTGCAGTACACGATATATACGATATATATATACTTGGTGTTAATGTGATTTTTGTTTAACAATATATTTTTATGTCTTCATTTGTGCGGCGTATGCCTACAGTGTATGTTTTTTTTAATAATATCCAAAAGAGACGGAGAAAAAACAGACAAACTTAATAATAATATTGCGTTTGTTCAAGTTAATTAGATGCTTTTGCATAAGAACATTTTTCGAATTCTGATTACAATGCACCTTTTCAATCGACCGATTAACACAATTCGTTTTCATCTTCAGTTATGTTAATGTGACTTTTCGACAAACTGAAAGAGTCTGATATGATTTTGCCTTTGTTCAATATAATTGAACAAGCATGTAATCACGTGTTTTGAATTGAGTTTACTGAACACGGTTTTAAGGCATTTAATTTTTTTTTATTTTTTTGGATGTGTGCCATGTTTAAAGAACCTTTTTGAATTCGGCATATCAAGTTTTCCTAATGAAATCTCTGCATCGGCCGGGTAAGGCGTTTTGCTGACATTTGAAAAGAGAGTTTCCCCTTTACAAAACAACACGTATAATTATTAATTAGTTTTCGTCCTGTTTCAGTCTCTCGACTCTCAATTCAAATATGAATTATTGTGAAAGCGTTTTTTTTTTGTTAATGTTTGGTAAACATTCAGTATTCGTCCGATGTCCGGTAAACACATGATACAATGGATATGAATTACAGGTGAATTAACTGTAATGGCTAGTTTCATTGCAACTGTGTTTGTTTTTATTCAGAAGCCGGTCATTATAATTTGTTAAAACCAACAGCAATTATCGTCAGATACCTCGTCGATACGTTCCAATGATGCCAAGTGGTTGTGTTTTTGTTGTTTGTCATGAGAAAATCTCATACCACGCAAAAAGAGCAGACATTTAATTTCATTCGTTTGATTGTGGCGTCTGTATTGCCACCTTTATATTTGTCGCTTTTTATTGTTGATGTGAACAAATGGCGATGCGAATCGACGAGATGAGAGCGAATTAAATCATATCAAACCAATAATTAAAACTACAATGATTCAGATATGATCAAGTTGGAAAATTAAACGAAAGATTTCACTTTTGAAAAGCAAACAGTGCATGCATAATTTTTTTTAAGTCTCAGGCGACGGATGAATTGAATTCATCGCTTTTTTAATGGATTGAATTATTATCGTTCATTGAAATGTGTATCGATAGCGTGAATAATTAACCCAAGCATTTTTACAGTTTTTTGCTAATAGATCAATAAATGATACGAAACATTATGCACGAAACGATCACTTCAAGATACTCATCAAAACAATGCTATTTGTTCGCACAAGTAACAATTAATTAACGCTTTCTCAGTGTCAGATTTATTCTACTTCGCGGCGAAAAGTATAACAACATTCCCAAAACAAACACCAATCATTCTAACTTTTTCTCTTGCGAATTTGAATTGCAATCTGAAAAATGTACATTGTACAGAGAAGGCACTCGTGGAATTCATCTTAAAAATATTCATACCCATATCGACATGTTTGTATCTGGCTTGTAGTGAATTTCATATGTGGTTTCAAGATTTATCTGCATTATTATAGAATTCGTCGGATACATTAATCTTCACACGTGCACGGCACACTTGACAATCAGATATATTGCTCAATTTTTATTCTTCGCAGTTTATTGTGCATTTTACAATTCACCAGTACTGTTGATTTGATCGAACTTTATTTTATTTCATTTTATTTTTTTTTTTCTTTTTGAACCCATAACTTTTGCAAGAAAAACGAAACAAATGTGAATTAAAAGTGTCGCCAGCATTTTATATGAAAATCATGAATTTGGAACAAAACCAAAATTTGGAAAGAAGAGAAATTTACCGCAAAAAAATTGTGTGAATTGTTTCGTCTTTGGTTTTTCTGATTGTGACATTTTTTGACATAAAGCCGCGCTGTCTGAAGACAAGTGACTTGCATATTAATTTTTGTCGAAATCATTCCATTACCAGGGGGAATTTTGAGATTTTCGATACGACGAATTCGGGTTTGGTTGAAAAAAAAAGAAAAAAAAACTTGTATACCGATTTCGTGATGCGAATTTTTGTGCGAATGTGGTCCGATGCATAAATGTATTTATTTATTTTGGTTTGTAATAAATGAAGGTAAAGTGTTGTGTGATCGATAAATATGCGTTCCTATGTGTTGTGTGTTTTAACAAAATGCATTTTAATTCGAATAGTTTTACTATGAAATAATCAACATTTGACATATTGGCAAGTTATCAATAAGACATGCTGCTGGCGGTAGGAACCATCATTTACAATTGACCTCCCGGAGTTCAAAGAAGGCGCGTTGGGATTTTTTTTTTCATCTCCATAAACAATGCATCAAGATATAGAAAGTTTCAAAGTTTTACAAAATTCCTTTAGCGTTTTGTCACCGATGAAAATAAAATTGAAAAGGGAAAACAAAAACCATAGAATGTTGTCGTTGCATTGTATGTTCTTTTTTCTATCTCTCTCTTCATTTGAACATTTGAACAGTATATGAACAATATGATGCAAACTCCTACTTCACAACAATGTTTGAATTTTGAATAAAGAAAAACAAGAGGGAAATAAATAACACTTCAAACATTCCATTGTTTGGTTCAATATGATTCAAGATTTGGTTTTCATTTTGAATTTTGTTCATCAGAATTGTTGCATTGATATATTGTATAAAATATGACATATTTATTTAAATGTAGTTGATGACGTCTAGATGGTATGGCATTGGTTATTTTTATACTGTGGCCCCATACCATGTTCCAAATGAAAAGAAAGTTCATTGAAATTATTATTTATGAATGATTCGAGTAAAAGAATAAAATAAACGATTAGTTTTTACATTTAATGTACCTCCAAGTGGTGAACCATACGTAAAATTGCAGCAACATTTTTTCCACAAAATTTGTATACTTAGTGAATGAAATGTTTTTGAAGATAGAATTGAACAAAACAGTTCCAAATTATGGGCTTGAAAAATCAAAAAGTGAGAAAATATGATTAATAATTGCGTAGCTCTCATCATTCAAATACCCACCTTAATTAGATCATTTCGACATAAATAACAATCACTTAAGAACGAGGAAAACCTTTTTGATGAATGCGTTGAATTTGTGACATTTAAATATGACTATTTGCTCTCAACGAATCGAACTTTTAATTGAACCTTTTATTAATAGACAATGGATTTTCAAAGTTTTCTTTCTCTATTTTATGAAGCGCTTTGTTTAACAATCTTCATTCATCAAATGCCATAATTATAGACTTTATAATTGATACGATAATGACACTTGTCTGATACTTCCAACTTCTAACTTAACAATGTCCAGTAGCCATGTGTAGCTATAAATATTAGTCAGTGCTTTATATAGAGTTAAACGAGCTGAAAAGATCCATTAAACTGGCTCATTTCTCAAACATGACGGAAAATTTCCTAAGTTTGTATTTTATTGGCAATAACCAAGACAGGCTCCGTCATTGAATTTAATTTATTTTGTTGGTTGTTCCTCATTCTTGATGCAAAGTAATTTCATTATTTCATTTCAATTTGAATTGTATGTGGAGCACGTTCGAGCTATACGAAGCCCATTCAACAAATAAAACGGAATTTTATTCGTTAATTAGAATTTAAGTGAATGTCATTTGGTAAAAAAAAAATAAGAAAATAGAAAACAAATCTTTTCCAAAAAGAATATCAACGACTCTATCATTGGTTTTAAATATAAAAAAAAAAATTTTACGGTCTTTTATAAAATGAAGTAAAATTCGACCAGGGAATGAAACTCATATAGGTTTTTATTAACAACAATTCATCAGATTTACGACTGAATGGCGCCCGATTAAAACACATGAATCTAATTATGAACATTAAATTAAAATGCTCAATTGAATTGCTGAGAATGCAACATAATTCCCAGTTTTCGAACGTTGCCACGTTCATTTTTTTATCACTGGAAATATTTCTTTTTAAATCGTTTTGTTGGCTCTAAAATATCATCATAAAATCATTCATTTACCCAGCACATTATATATCAAATGAAGCAATCAAAATCGTTTTTAATTTCGTTTATAATAATAATTTGACACACATTTGGATCCATTTATTTCAGATGAGATTTTGAATGGAGACGTCGACCAATCCAAATAATACATTCCCATCAATTGAAAGTCACTACATTCACGTGCCCTTTCATGCTAAAAAGCAGTTTATTGGTACCGAAAACCGTTGAAAGATCATAAAAAAACTGATTGAAAATAAATTTTGTTCTATCATTAGCATTTGGACAACCAAATATTGTCGAGACTAACCAAACCGATATCGAAATCGGCTATTGCCTAGAATGTCTTCAATATAAAACCAGCTTTTCAAGAATCTTTCTGTGAATGTTTTTCATATGCATAGAATAGTCTTTTTGAACGCTTGATCGCAATTTCATTATTCACATGATCTTTATAATCGGTTAGTATTTCATGTGCTCAAAAGTTAACAGTGATTTTACTGTCTGTATCAATTTCTTCTATTTTATTATGTATGGATATTATTATTATCAGGCCAATGCAAAACCAGAATTGTTTTATACAAATATGTTGAATGCACAATGTGCATCACACTTTTAAAATTTGCTATAAGATTTAGTTGTGTGCATCTGAACATAATAATCATCATTAATGGACAATGAAAGTAAACTACCAATTATTTATGCAATGAATCTACTTCTATCATGTGTTTAAATTGATAACAGACATTGATTTATTCAAATTAAAGCATAAAATTGATAGTTACTGCACATTATAAGATATATTTTTTTTTTTTTGCATTTCCACTATTAATTTATATATTGATTGTATTCTAGATTCCAGACATTGAATTCATTTATTTTTGTTGTTGTTCATAATTTCATTTCATGAGTGATAATGTATACAAATCTTATTTTTTTGAATGGCCAGCGCACTTTTATCAATCAATCCGAAGTATTTTATCGTTCGAAAAGATCGAGTTATAGCCATTCCATTCATGACCAACATTTGTTTGAGGCACTGAAGTGATAAATTGGCCCAAGTCCCGCACTTGCATCGCTCCATACGATGGAAAAATACGGTTTAGCTGTTGTGGCCGTTGCGACTGTTCCTTGGCGAATGTAATGATATAATATCTATCTGATGTCTGGCCCAAAGGCATGAATCCCCATCTAAAATTTCCCTATAAAATTGTAAATTTTGGTCGACTTTTCAAATTTCGATAATTATACAAATAAAATCTTACATGCAAATAAATTGAATGGAGATCCCGCAAACGTTTGCTGTCACAGAAGCTTAACACTGTAACAAGAATGACGAATACATTCATTGAATAGAGCGAATTAGTGAACACTCTCTCGATCCCATTCCGAAGAGGCGAACCAATTTAAATGTAAATTCAATGCAAAAATGATTTCATATGTGATCCGACAAATATTATTATTATTCACAGTCAACCTTAATGTTTGCCCAGGAAATGACAAAGATTTTATTATTTCTTACAATGAAATCGATTCCCACTCATAGACTAAATTTCTAAAACCAACAATAATTCCGAAACAAAAGATTCGACAGAATTCGATACAATTTTGATGTATAAAAATATGATGGATTCACAGAACCATCGTCTTGATTCGCAGAAAAATGATTAAGAACAATGCTAAACAGGTAACTGGCTTTTTTTTCTACGAAATCAGAACATTTTTTTCCAAATAAAAAACTCAATTGAATTACAACAACCAAAATAAATATAGAAACCAATCACATGAGATTTTATTATACAAGCGACTAGCCCGTACAAATGACACGATCGAATGTTTATGTGATTTTTTTTAAAACATGAATCATCAAAATTCATCCAAAAGAACACGATTCCAAAAATGAAAAGTCGCGTCATTAGCTTATAGTAAATCCAGATTTATAACAAGATCATGCTTCTTTTTTTATGCACCACAGGGTGCATTACTACTATTTTTTGGTTTTTTTTTTTTTTTTTTTTTTTTTTTTTCCTTTTTTT
>GL501490.1:1065954-1112240 GCA_000149185.1 Mayetiola destructor
TAGGGCCTGCAAAAATTGTTAAATAAAATACGAAAAAATTGTTGTTAAATTGTTAGAAAAAAGTGCCAAAAATTGTTAGAAAAATTGTTAAATAGCGGGGAATTTATTCATGGAAATATCACACATTGGAAGTAGGTTCTCATTCTAATCGTCAATGAAATTGTTAAATTGAATGCAATTTAACATTGCAATGTTCGTTTCGGTCAATGAATGCCGTTGATCACTCAAAACATATTTATATGTGGAAAACGATCGTTCCACATCGACTGATGTCAGCGGTGCATATTCACATTTGATTTTCTGGTCCACTGGCATTGTTTCGAAAAAATTCCAATCAGGATTCTTCTTTAAAACTTTCTCTAACTTTTCCAATTCAGCGCCACATAATTTGCTTTTGGTTGAATTTAGAATCGCCAGTTGTTCGTGTACAGAAAGCCCTTGCTTTTCCAAACTGGTAATAGCTTCAGTTAAAAATTTATATTTATTGATTTCCAACAGCGATGATTCCAATCCAAGGTTTGCAATTGAATCTTTTAATTTTGTGACGGCTTTCGACGACGAACTATCCAGTGATTGCGCAAATGACTTGATGGCAGAAAAGTTCTTAGCATAATAAAATGCTGCATTCAGCCAATAATTCCAGCGAATTTCAATCACATCTGGTGGAAATGGCAACTGACATATTTCGCGAAATTTCTGGCGGCGATCGTTCGATTTCGCAAGTACTGCCTTCATACTCGCGATTAATTCATTTACATCGTCGTATTGCTTTTTGACAAACTCACAAATTCGATTTAATCCATGAATTAAGCAAGTCACATGCTTCATATTGGGATACATTTCCTTCAGCCCTTTTCCAGCTCTGATCATATATGGTGCCTGATCCGTAATAAAGAGCCACACTTTATCATATGTTATATCTGGTCCATATAGAGTCACACATGCTTTATTCACGGCTTGCTGCACTGTGGTATTGTTTGTTTTGTCCAGAAAAATCGTATTCAATAAAACCGGCTTGGAAGGGGTGCCATCAAGTTTTCCAACCAAAACATTTAGTACAAAACGTTTGCAAGCATCCGTTGTTTCGTCGACAATTAAATATATTGGGTGGTCACCGATGTAATTCTTGATTTTCTGCACTTTTTCTTCAAAAACTGAATCGATTTTGCTATAAAATGTTTTTACACATGGCAAAACTTCTTTATGCTGTTCCAAGAAAAACTTTTTGATGCTTGGATGCCGCAATTTCCAAACAGGAATACCAGCTTCAAGAAATGCCTTGAGCAGTTTTGTCGAATAAGTTTCAATTTTGCTATTATTTGCAATCACGTTGGAAATCGATGGCTGCAGAATATGCGTTTCACTTGATTTCTTGTGTTTAGTCGATTTCAAATGAGATTGATATTGTGTTTTTAAATGTACGGGATCGATTTTGAACTTGCATTGGCAAGATTTGCAAAAAATCAACACTTCGTTGGATTTCGATTGAACTTCAAATGCTTTGCCAATCAATTTTTTCGCACGATCAATCAAATTTTCCTTGTCTTTCGGCATGTTTACTTCGTTAAAACTTTATTCAAACTAAGTGTCAAACTAACCGCGAACAGCAATTGTCATTTTGTACCAAACATGAATCGACACGAAACAAAAGAACACTGCGTTCGCAATGTAAGAAAATGCACCGTTAGCATTCAACGCGTATTTACACAATTCTGTGTTTTCAACTCAACATGTATAAGTTTCATAATGTGTTGGAAGAATAAATACAGGCGAGAAAAAAACAATGGACAATCAAATGATAATTAGTTATGAAATTAGAGAAAAATTGTTATATTTTCTATGGAACTCTGAAACATCGCCGAAAATTGTTGTTAATACGAAAAAAGGGGAAAAATTGTTAAAATTGTTGTTTTAACAATTTCAACAATTTTTGCAGGCCCTAATCATTACGTTCGAAAAATCATGCCAGAAGCGATGAACTAATGTTGTAACCGTTAATGGTTAACCCAAATCGATATCGATTCGTCCAGCCGATTCCAGTTATTTATGTTCGATTTTCCGGCGCACGAAACATTTCGAAACAAACGAAAGTGTCTTTTGTCTTTTGTCTTTTGGTTCTTTATCGATTTTCGGTTTTTCCCTTTGAAGAATACCGAAATCGAATCATTTCAGCGGTATTATTAAGCTGTTCGAACCGAACAGATTGATTTTCCATATGGATTTTTCTCTTTCTTTTTGTGTTTTTTTTTTTATTCTCTCCATTTCGATTGAATGAAATCGATTATTATTTTAATCAACATTGAGATATTGTGATTCCATTTGATTCCAGAAGCAATTTCGACTGCACTAAATCATTTGTCCACGCCGAGTGACAGCTACCATTAATGCATTTCTCACCTTTTCTATTTGAAATATTATAAGAGTATGCATTGGTTCACGCTTTGCTATCGGTCAACACATCTAAGCAAACAAGCCGAAAAAATACAAAAAAAAAATAAACGTTCGGTTCATTAAAATAGCGATCGCATTTTTGGAATGTGTTGTCTAACGAACCGAGCTGAAAGCACAGCTTTCGAAACCCTTTGGTTCGAATATTTTGTTTTATGGGTGTGTGAAAGAGAAATAGAGTAGAATAGAGCACATTCAACTTGGTCGCATTTACAATGAAAATTTATATTGCATGGTAAACTAACCGTTTAGAGTTGGTGTTATTTCCATTTGCATATGATTTACGATCGCTAAAGACTTTTTTCAATCGCTCAAAGCATGATCAATGATAATAATCCGATTTTGCATTTTCGAACAAAAATCATTTCGGTCAATGTACATCTTTGAGCTAGAAAAAGAGGACGATCCCAAACAATAAATAAAATATTAAAACTAATACCGTAAACAAATTATCATGAATACGTACAAGGAACAAAAATAATGATTTTGAATGAGAGAAACGGTGCATGCATTTCGATTAAATTTCTGATCACACAAATCGATAATATCGCCAATGTTCATGTTTTATTCATAAATAATGCTACCCGGCGATTATTATTATTATTGTCGGCTGTTGGCAATTGGCATACCAAATGTAAACCTACTCCATACCATTTTCTCTGAGCCACAAATAAATTATTTTGTTTTCCCTATGTCTCTATGAATTTGCATGCAATAAATGGAATGGAGCGCGTGCTCTTGAACATTTTTCTCAAGGTCCAACCAGATACACCACACAGGCTCTCTATTTATTTGTGAAAAATCATAGATATTTTGAAACCAACTCCAAAAACATTTTGATTACAAAAGAAAATGTAGGCGCATATCGTTGATGCGTTCGAATGCAACCTACTTAAGTCTGATAATCGATCGAAATTGCTGACTGCTGCACAGTCACCGATCAGATGTCAGCCCAAGAATACGATTCAACACTGCATTCCCGAAGGATGTGAAGAATTGTTGATTGAAATTTGCGTACAATTCTTTTGATACTTCAAATGCATAAAAATGATGTTTACAGATGAATCGTTGTGTTTACAATGCAAGAATTTACGAAACAAATAATTCATAAATGGTTGCATTAGATAGAGCAAAATTAGCTCTAGACTAGTTAACAATTAATTATCTTGAACATTTGTAAAAATGGAAAACGATTTTTAGTAATAATTTGCTATAAAATTTAAACCTTATCGCGGAATAAATAATGATTTTCACACCAACGGATTAATGTAATCAGATAAAATTGTTCACACTTAAATGTTCATATTCATTGGAAATTAGTTGCGAGACATACGGCGTACACATTTCTCAAATAGCAACAATCTTCAGCGAGAAATCAGCTGATGACATCAACAACACTATCGAAATTTATTGTTATGCGTTCGGTAAACAGCAAACGACATTATTGATTTGTAGAATTATATAAATGGAAGCACCGAAGACTGAAGCAGTATTGGCTGAATCTCGTTAAATGTCAGAGATTTTAATTTCTGATAAATATTGCAATTGCAATTGAATCGGACGTTTTTCTTTTGATTTTCACCACCGAGCATTATTATTATGTGTGGAAGGGAATACCGAGAGCGTTCAATGGTCAATAGAGTGAACGTGTGATGGGTAAATGGAAAACGCTATTATTCATAACTCATTCACCATTGAAACATTGAAACTCTTATCAACCTACTCCGTATTCAAAATGTACAGTGTAAAGATTCACAGTGCTCATTCCACATTGTATCGTGTACTGTATACACTGTCATGTATTTATTTATTTTTCGTGTCAATAAAATGGACAATGGACGGTTCGAACACACATCGATTCAACAATTATTCATTGGTTGTCACAAAAACCGTTTTTATCCGCATATCAGATCATCAAAATTTGTTGAGTCGGTTTATTGAAGTGACAAAAGCAATGCAACACCAAACCATATAAATGCTTACATTTAAGAAAATAACCAATTCAATTGAATTGAATTCGAAAAATTTGTAGTTTGTAGTTGTTTTTGTGTCCACGTGTTTCGTTTTGATTCAAATGTCATTAATTACATTTTGAATTTTTTTTTTTGGTGTTAACTGATCGAACAAAAACAGTGGAATGGAATCTGAAGGAATGACGTACATGAATTGAGTAAATAATCAATTGACAAAGCAAACAACAAACAACATTTCAAAACATCTCTTCCCTTGACATACCGAAGAGGATTACATTCTTGTGCTGTTGTTCAAAAAGGTGCAGGAAATTTGTAAATGAATTTTTTATGCTTTCGGGAAATGTTTTTTCGGCAATGATTCGAAAATCTTATCACAACATCATTTAAGATGTTTTTATTATCGCCGATCAATGCTTTTTCCTTATCAAATAATAATGAGAAATGGTCTCACGCAGTTTCGAATTTTATTTTTGTTATTTTTTATTAATTTTAGTAATCAATTACATAATAGAGTGAAACATTGTGATAAGAAACCCACTCATTTCGTGCAAGGGTTGCAAGTGCATAGCTCGCGTTCAAACATCAAATATTTTCTACCTGTCTCAATCTCTTCCCCATGTGATAGTGTCCATGTTGGTTTCATAGATTTTTCCAAATGAATATTGAATTTTTTCATTGCGTTTTCATGCTTTCGATATGTTTGTTCATTAAAATCTACGAACTTAACTGTTTGCAATTTAGATTTTTTATCGAATTTCTTGAACATGTTTTTCGCCTCTTGGAACCAATATTTATAAAAAGTTGTCGTAAACTCTTTGATGTGTTTCAATTTTTCAATACATTTTATGGCATTAAAATTTTCTACTGAAAGTTCCACTATTTCTAATCGCTTGAATTGTTCGATAAAATTAATGATTCGATCATCACTTTGTTTTCCATTCAAGGTAAGCTTTTTCAGGTTTGGCATATCAAATGATAGATTTCCGATTTCAAATACATCGTGCATTCCAAAAAATTCAATATGAAAGTGAATCACTGATGGAAGTTTATATACTGGGTTATTGTTCGTTCGTAACAAAAAATTTTTATCAGGAAATTCAACTTTAAGTGTTTCTAATTTCTTCAAATATTCTGCAATCGAGTGCATTGTCTCCTTATTGGGCCACGAGAGAGAAATCTTTGTCAAGTTCCCATTATTTGGAAAAATATTATCAATTTGGTGTTCTGGTATCGAATCGGTGTCCAGCGTTAGTTCTTTCAATCCCTTTACATTTGCCAAGCAATTTACATCGGTTATGGTTCCGTACAGCTTGAATGATTCAAGTTTGGGAAATATTAACTTCAATTTCAGGTCATTCTGAGAGCTGTGACCCACAAATTGGAATTTTTTCACTTGTGAAAAAATAATGTCATTTTCTCCATTTGACATTTCTTTCCAAAATATCTCGTCATCAGCAGTTGAAATTTGTAGTTCGACTAAATTTTGTGCATATTTTCTGATAATATTTTGGATAATGTCTTTGTATGTAACATCCGCACTTAAGGAGGTGTATTCAATTGCAATTTTCTTTACTTGGTCACCAAATTTATCAAAGAATGATTTCAGTTTTCGACAGTCGCCGAATAGCACGTATGAATCGCCTCGAACATGATATTCATAGATTCCACCATAAGACTTATTTGGCCTAATAAGAAATATGTAATCTTGTAATATTTTACTCATTACGATGTTATTAGCAGGTACTATATACGATCGTACGGCCTCATGTATTGTTTCGAAATCAGTTTTACTGACAATCGCTTCAATTAAATCATTCGGCAAGAATACTTGATTTTCTTCGGTATCAATGGTTGGCGCATCTTGTCCCTGATTCGACGAGGTCGCTGCATTCCCAGTACCTTCACATTGGATTATCTAATCGTGAGAAAACGAATGTTTTCATTTAGAAGTAAAAATTTTTAAATAATATACTTACAATTCCTTCGAATATAACTAGGACCACAGCCAAGCCGTACATAAAACCCATTTTTTCTTTCTTAATTCTTGAAAATGAGACCTTTAACTGGTCAGCAATTCAAATTTCAAATCGAAAAAGCAACTGATGGTCTTATAGACTCAGACATCGCCTTTTATACAATTCAGTTACTGAATTTCTATTAAAATTTATTTTTTGGAATTTGAAAATTTATTTGTTCGTCATTATTTCGTAGAAATAATTTTCGTAAAAATAATTGTTCCTTAGTTTCAGTTCGATGAAGCTCGAAAAATGGAATGTGTGAACCAGACAGAATACTGAATCGATTCCTTAGTAACAGGCAAGTGTATTACATGATTCTAACAAAATAAGCCAATGCCGCGTAGCCTATTGTGAATATATGAACTAGTTCCAACTCTTATTGAAATTCAAATAAAATACAACTTGTCATCTAGCCGTCATTCTTTGTCTGCGTGCAAATTCAGGCAAAAACAATTAACATTACGTTTGTAATGAAATCATGATGTATGTGAATGAATCAGAAACTTATTGTTAGCAATTCACAAATTATGAAAATAAGAAAATGTGATCGAAAAATCTACTTAAGAAGTTCTTTTAAATTCAATAATACATATGTATCATTTGTAGGTAAATTCTACTCTCATCGAACAGTCTCATGAATATAAAGGAATTCACCAATCGACAAAAATAGAGAGAAAAAATCCAAGTAAAAGTCTCGTAGAAAACATAAGCTATCGAAAGCAATGTAAATGGAACGAATTTTGAGCTTTAAAATTCCTTTTATTTTATTAATTTGAGTAATCGATAACATATTAGATTCAAACATTGTGATAAGAAAGCCACTCATTCCGTGCAAGACTTGCAAGTGCATGGCTCGCGTTTAAACATTAAATATTTTCTACCTGTCTCAATCTGTTCCCCATGTGATAGTGTCCATGTTGGCTTCATAGATTTTTCCAAACGAATATTGAATTTTTTCATTGCTTTTTCATACGTTCGATATACGCCATCATTAAAATCTACGAACTTAACTGTTTGCAATTCAGATTTTTTATCGAATTTCTTGAACATTTTTTTCAGGTTTTGGAACCAAGATTCATAAAAAGTTGCCGTGAACTCTTTGATGTGTTTCAATTTTTCAATACATTTTATGGCATTAAAATTTTCTACTAAAAGTTCCACTATTTCTAATTCCTTGAATTGTTCGATAAAATTAACGATTCGATCATCACTTTGATTTACATTCAAGGTAAGCTTTTTCAGGTGTGGCATATCAAATGATAGATTTCCGATTTCAAATAGTTGGTTCCTTTCATCATATATACTAATATCAAAGTGGGTCACTGATGGAAGTTTATGTACTACTGCGTTGTTGCGTGCTCGTAACAAAAAGTTTTCACCAGGAGCATGAACTTCAAGTGTTTCTAACTTCGTCAAATATTTTGCAATCGAATGCATGGTCTCCGCCCTATTGGGCCATGAAAGAGAAATCTTTCTCATGTTCTTGTTATTTGCAAAAATATCTTTGAATTGGTCTTCTTTTATCGAACCGGTGCGCAGCATTAAGTCTTTCAATCCCTTTACATTTGCCAAGCAATTTACATCGTTTACTCTTCCGATCAGCTTGAATGATTCAAGTTTGGGAAATATTAAATTCAATTTGAGGTCATTTTGAGCGCTGTGACCCACAATTTGAAACTTTTTCACTTCTGGAAACAAAATGATGTCGTATCCTCCATCTGATAAATCGTACCAAAATCCCTCATCATTTCGAATTCGCAGCTCTTCTAAATTTCTTGCATATCTATTTATAATATTTTGGTTAATAGCTATGTGTGGAACATACGCACTTGCGGAGCTGTAACCAATTTCTATTTTTTTTACTTGATCACCGAATTTGTCAAAAAATGAAACAAGTCTTGGATATTTGTCGAATATCAGGTATGATTCTCCAAATTGATGAAATTCAAGGATTCCACTATCAAACTCATTTGCCTCAATAAGAATTATGTGATTTTGTAATATTCTCCTCATAACGAAATCATTTTCATGTACTATTCCCCATCGTACGGCCTTTCTTACTGTTTTGAAATCAGTTTTACTGACAATCTTTTCAATTAAATCATTTGGCAAAAATGGTGGATCTTCATTGCTGTCAATGGTTGCTGTATCTTGTCCCTGATTCGATGAGGTCGCTGCATTCCCAGTACCTTCACATTGGATTATCTAATCGTGAGAAAAAGGATGTTTTCATTTAGAAGTAAAATTTTTTGAATATTGTACTTACAATTCCTTCGAATATAACTAGGACCACAGCCAAGCCGTAGATGAAACCCATTTTTGCACTTTTAATTCTTGAAAATGAGACCTTTAACTGGCCAACAATTCAAAAACCAACTGATGGTCCTATAGACTCACACATCGTCTTTTATATATTTCAGTTTCTGAATTTCTATTAGAAATTTTTTTTTCGGAATTCGAAAATTTATTTGTTTTTGTTTGGAATTTTTGATATATTGTATGTTCTAACAAATTAATAATAATAATAATAATAATAATAATAATAATGTTCAACGATAATAATTTACATCATTATTTTGTAGATATTTGAACCAGGGCCGCAAACGATACGAAATTCGTACAAAGAATCGGTATTGCAAATATACGGCCATACATAGGTCTCCGTTCGTCGTATCGATTCTCCGATTTTTCCGTACGGATATCTTATCGTTTGCGGCCCTGATCTGAATCATGTATTTTGCTAAATTCGCACTTCAAAAAATAGGTGTTCTTGAGTTTCAGTTTAATGAAGCCCGAATAATGGAATGTATGAACCAGACAGTATATTAAACCGATCTCTTAATAACATGCAAGTGTATTATGTATTTTAAACAAAATACGCCCAACTACAGCACATTTTGAATGATTAAACTAGTTCCAACATTTGTTCAAATTCAAATAAAATAACCTGTCTCAATCTGTTGTTACTCATGTGAGAATTTTCATAATTTTGATACATATAACGATTCATCAAAATTTGCGAACTTCAATATTGTCGCAAATATTTATTATGTTGTGTTTCAATTTTTCCATTCATTTTACTGCATTATTTTGACTTACTGAAAATTCTACGGTTTTTTATTCCTTGAAACGTTTGATATAGTTGATGATATCAAAGCGGACTCCATTAAACGTGAATTGAAACAGCTGTGGCATATTGAGGAAATGAAATAGATTGTTTGACAGTTCATTCGGTACTTGAACCTTGTTGTACTGCAAACAATGAATTTTATTTATAAAATTAAAATGCTTTTGAAAATACTCAGCAAAAAACTCATTGTTTCCCTTATTTTTTGCGTATTTTGTTTTCTCTGGATTTTAAAGTGGCGTTCAATTTATTTGTCAATATCCATAATAAATAGGCTATGGCTTCTTGAGTCCATTATTTTTAATGTTTGATTTTCTTGATATCTTCGTGATTTTAATTTATTTTCGTGAATGAGAGAGAGAAAAAAAAATTACTACGAACGAGGTTGGCATTCCAAACCTAAATATTCAACTTCGTTCCGATGGTTTTCTTCAATTTAGAGAAAATCGAGCAAAGTTAATCGCGCACAATGTCAATTCATTTATCTCTTACCGAATGGACCATGAATGAGTAATATGAATTCATTCATAGTTACCGGCACAAGCCACACCATTATTCACTACGTTTAAAATTTCAATTTGATTATTTTTGTTTTTTTTTGTGAGCACAAAACTGGATAGCGACAGCATATTACCAGATCGAATGTATAATTTTCGTTGAATGCGCTTCGAAGTTTCATCTGACTGCACGTGAAATATTGATCAACGCTTTCAAAACATAATATTTTTGTTTTTTTTTTAGGAAACAAAAACAAAAAAAAATAGGAGAAAAAGAGCTGAACGAATACATGTATGATGGAATGAATGGATTGAATGAGAAATGAAAGAAGAGACAAAAGTATGAAAAATGAAGATGTAGGTGTTTAAAATTGTGTATTCTGGCTCTGTGAGTGGTGTGTTGTTCAGCACCTTTGAATCCAAGATACTCAATGCTTTGCTTTCAAAATTTTAAATAATACATAACGCGATACATTTTCACTTATGAGTTTTATGCACACAGAGATTATGATGAATGACAGAAAAACGTTTGTAATACTTGTATTTTAACTGCATATTTTCTGACATTTGACACATAACTTCCGCTGTCTGATTCAATTTTAATTATAATACAATACAAAGCCAAGATACAATTCTCATTTCCAATGTCAATAAATCATTATTCTGTAATCAATTCTAAAAGTCTATTCAGATTTACACGTTTCGTACACGTAACGATCTTTGTGTTTCATTATTTTGTAAGTATATTTTTCAATTATTATTGTAAATATATGTGAGGAGGCGCTCATAAAATAAGACGTTTCACCTGAAATTGATGATAGCAACGCTTTCCAGTGTGTGTGCATAAAACGTACAATTTCAAAACAACAATCGTGATGTATTATAAGAACAAGTTTGGCATTAGTAGCGGTTATCATTTCGATTTTTTAATCGAGTAGCCAGTAATTTTATGCAAAATTGTAATCCAAACGCGTTACATATCAGATCAACATGGGCCAGGCCAACTCTTCAGCGGCCAAGTACACACGGAACACTTTGATATCGAAAACAAGAAAAATTATGCCGTTATCAGTGGAAGGCTTTATTAATGAATGAACCGAAATCAAAACGGTCTCATTCCGAACATTAATCGGAAAGTCGTGTTCCATCTAATGAGATATTAATAAAGTCCCTCCACATTTAACATTTCGTTAAATAAATGTTTGGTCTTACAAATTGTGTTCGTCAAGAAATTGTTATATTTTTAATGAGAAGAAAAAAAAACAAAATAATTTATCCACAATTCTCGACACTGAATTTATAAACATTGGAAATGATCAAAATACTTATACATTTGCATTCAGATCAATCGAAACGAAAATCGATTGCATAGATTTAGATACGTCAGTTTGATCGCACCGCATGAAATTAATATGTTTCTCGTTTATTATGCAAATGCCGTTAGTTAACTTCATTCATAAAATAATTTAATTGAATGTAAATATGTGACGTCGTTAGCTTAGATTATACATTTTGGATACGCCTTATTCGTATATATTCATTACAAGAATCAGTCAACATTGGATTGGTTGAATTGCCTGAAGGTTGTGCTGTCATTCATTCATTCATAAAATCGATAAGTTGATTTTGTTAAATGTTATTAACAAGAGGGCCGCACACAACATTTACTATCGAAAATTCATTCATAAAACTAAAATTTAAATTCTTTCTCTTTTTTTTTTTTGTTGAACAAAGTGCCAGATATCGTTCAAATTAGCAATTCTAAATGAATTGCATATTTATCGCACGAAACTTAAGCCTAAGAAAATTGTGATAATTTGAATCGAAGGCCAAAATGAGTAACTTCTAGAAATTGGCTCATTGTGTTTTGTTTTTTTTGGAGGTTACTCATAATGTATAAATGTGTATAACAATTTGAATAGCTCACACACCCACTACCTTGTCAAACGTCATATGTAATCACACACTGACTTTTGATTTTCGTATTATTAAAAAAAAAACAAAACAAAAAAAAATACAATAATTTACTTTCAAGGCATCGCAACGGAGAGGAAAGTAATAATAATAATAATAATAATTGAAGAACGATCATTTTTATGTGTTTATCATTTTGCGTGAGTTGGACAACACAATGAAACAATGTTATGGCTGTTTTTTTTTTAAATAGCATTGCTCAATAAATTTCAGGCCGCAATGGGAAGATATAATAATATATGTAATAAACAAGTTTGAATAAACGAAACGGCTTCTTATTGAATCTGTGTGTTTTCGAAAATAGTTTTCATGTAATTCTTCATAAAATAATGACTTATGCGACAGAGAAATAAAAATTCATGGTTTTTTTTCTTCTTTTTCTCGAATGAAAACTTTGATTCAATTTACGTTGACACGCAAATTACATTGGCGCCATTTAACTTTGAATGATTCTTCTTCTTTTTTTCTTTTCTTTTTTGTGGTTGTACGATCTTGTCCGAATGGAAATTTGGGTCGAAACGAAAATGAGCAAAAAAAGAAAAAATATACTTCAAATTTGATATGAAAAAGCGTTAAAATATAGCGATAATAGATAGTAATTTTTCGAAGGTTTCATTCATTTGCTGAAATTTCATTGAGTTTTCATTAACTCATCGCCCACGTAATACAATATCCGGCAAAATTTGAAAGGTATCTTTTGATTTCAATATATATTTTTTCATCTCTAATTGCCATGCAAATTCGTCACATAATTATTATTAAATGTGATTTGATTGATACAACGGAACCCACACACTTGTGGTTTGCAGCAAAACAGTTAAAACCAAAACCAAAAAAAAAAATTGACGATTGCTTGGACACACTGGACACAGTGGAATCTGGTTTACATATTTAATTATTTGTTTGTTTTTTTCTCCTGATATAACCTTTCTATTCATCCGATCGTTCATTCATTCATGCATTCAAATCAAGGGCACCACAAATGCTACGTCGATATTTTAATATATTGAGCTGAGGCGGTAAATGTTGGAGACTGGTTTCGAAATTCAATAATATTGAATTTTATATCGAATCGATGGGTTTTTTTTTCTGCCGTGCAGTTGAGCCCACTTGCTTGGAAACACATCATATGTATAACCATCCGAATATCGGAAGCTCGCTGAGTGATGATTCAACTCATCATAGACTGGAACTGGGCGCTGGATATTTTGTATTGTTAAGATTTTTGATGGAAGAATTTGATTATGAAATTTTTGATCTACACATTGAATAGTTTGTTAAATCAATGACATAATAATATCAAACAGCATCGACAAATAAAAGCAATCATTTCATGAATTGATGGAAATTCAATTGTGCTGGCTATTTGCCATTCCAATTTCCAATGAATCCTAGTATACCGACATTTATTATTTATTATTAAGTATTATCAATTCTTTGAACTATTTGTGTGTGTGTGTGGGCGGCTCATGCAATGTTACCTTTCATGTGGGACGTATCCAGCCGCAACAAGTCCAATTCTTGAAAATAGTGATTTCCAATTGTTGGACAATGTCACTTCTTGGCGTCTTTTACATTCATGAAATTTTTCAGTTCATTGTACAATGTTCATAACCTGTTAGTGGATATCATTTGAAAATATTTAGTAAGACAAGTGTTCTTGTAAATTAATAGTTGAAATTTGTTTTCGATTCTCAAAATGATCAATTCAAAATAGCGATAAATAAATCCAGTTACACAGACAAATGTTTGACTATAGCTTCAGCGCACTACAAAATTTTTAACTGATTATTTCGTCTGGAAGAGCTTCCTCTATGACCATAACAATTTTCAAAAAATTTTGTCGTTTTATTTTGTCGTTTTATTTTTGTCGATGAATATAATTTTTAAAATTATCCCCGCTTGCATTTTTTCAAGAGAAAGAAATGCAAAAATTTTTAAATTTTTTTTTCTCGCCAATCGATTGGGAATTGTCTAAAACGCGTTGAAAAACAAATTTCTTTGACATTTTTTTTTTTTCAAAAAAATTCAATTCTATTAATATTTTTTCTCATTTCGTTTAATGATAATAGTGCGGAAAAGTGAGTTATAATTTTTAAAACCGTTTATTTATCGAATATTGAAAGCGCTGACCTTTTTTTTTGTTCAGTCAATCAAATTTTGTTTTGTCATCAGGGCTTAGCCCCACCCTGTGCACCACTATGAGACTAATACTTTTCTCGCATCTGAAATTGTGGTTTGCGGAAAAGTAAAATCATCTACACCACCATGAGATGATCGGAAAAAAAATCGATTTGATGATTTCATAGTTTCATGGAACTTCAAATGAGGGATTCGAATTTCGAACCAACAAATATTTTTCCATTCTGTTAACTGATTTAGGTTACTCTTGGCCGGGAAAGTATAAGTCGAATTTTGATTTGAATCAATTGATTTATTTGAAATATTGTTTTATTTCAAATTTGGCCCTTTTCGACCAAAAAAATGACTGGTCCGCCCCGTTTATGAGGGGTGGTCCTATTTCTGGCAAAGTGGTTTACAAATGAGACAGGGTCCTTTTAAAGAGAATCCACTGTATACTATAATAATGATAATCTATCATCGAGCCGTTAAGGCTTTGGGATTTAGATAGAATAATAACATGTAATTGTACTCGGAACTCGGAGTATTGAATTTATTGAAAATTAAATGAAAAAAAAAACATATAATTTTTCTAATACGATTTGAATGGGTCGGTGAGCGATCAAAGAATGGTTATTATTATTATTATTATCATTATTATTAATACCTATGATTATTATCGTCGACAAAGATTGCATTTGTACAATTTGTGCAGCACATTAACGTTGTTTCATTTGTTTCTTGTTTGAATGTTCAATATTAATGAAACAATTTTGGTTCGGACAAATTATGCCACATGAAAAATGAACAAATTTTCGGATTGTCGAAGCAAAAAGAATCACACTATGCACTCTTCGCTGAAGGTTTGAACACACACCATAAGCATGAACCATAAAGTGAAATAAATTATTGTTGTAAATTAATCAATGTGAAAGCCAATTCATGAAATGATAAATATTCTTTTAATGGTGCAATATTACGAGCAACACTGACGCCTCGTTTCATTGATTTCTTCAACAACAACAACAACAATAAAACCCACATACATCATACATGTATCTGATATCTGGTCATGAATTATGGAAAACTGAGATGCCATCATGTATAACATGATTCCGTTCAGAAAAAAACAAAAATATTTTTTAAATTTCAAAATTGGGGTACTTCTCTGTGTCATATGCACCGTAAAAAGAACTAATGATCATACTTAGCATTGTCGATTTATTTTTTTTTTTTTTTTCATCTCGAAGAACATTTACAAAAATTGGTAAGTAATTGATGATACATTTGTTTCGATTAATTCATATTTTTGTCACGCATTCATTAAACATTCCAATGGAACATTTGCCTGGCAATGGACCAAGGGCAACATTCTGAAATTTGAACAATACCTTTTCTGCAACACAGGTTTTAAAAAAAACTCGCTCAAAAATGATAAACATTTCGAAAAGAACATTTTTTTCGGTTGTTTTTTTTTCTCTTTCGCAAAAGAATGAAACTGAATTTTAACGACATCCTGCCATGTTAATGGTTCTGGTGCGGTAATTAACAAATATTTGTCAATTAAAAAAAAAAACAAAAACAAAAACAAAAAATCATCAACTCGAAAAGTTTGCATTGGAACGGTAAAAAATGTTGTACATATTGTATTTGATCATGGTAACGGGAAACGGCTATTGACGAAAACAAAAAGAAAAAAAAAGAAGAAAAATATATGTATATGAATATATCGATCCATCAACGGTAGTGAATTGATTGGAATTAAAGGAATAGCGAATGCCAATCAATATACACATTGCAATGCAGTTGCACTGTATTTCAATCGATCGAACATTCTTGTTCACATTCGAATCGATCGCGATGCGTAATTTCATCCATCATTTCCAATTGAAAACGGTTCAGCGAAACCGTAATACATAATGAAATCGAACATCAGCGAATGGCAAAACTAAGAGAGAACTCAAACTCGCAACACATCTGCAATGTGTAAATGTATTTTCAATTATTTTGTGAAATATGGTTTATGGCTGGAATGTGGCTGTTCAGCCGTGATCGATGGTTTGCCAATCGACCGATCATCAATGTGAATGCGAATGTGAATGTGAATGCGAATGTTTGACTTATAACACACAAAATATATATAAATACAAAGAATTTCTTGTTTCACAAAATCTTTAACTAATTCAACTTTTCTGGACATATTTCATGAAATACGTGAAAAGAATTATAGGAACGTTTCGTTTCAATGTTCAATGTTCAATGTTCATCAGTATAATTCATTTTGTTGAATGAAACACACAAATAAGTGCATCATAATTAAATAAAATATAAAATTAGCCTGCAGTAGTTTCACACGCCGCATAATGAAAGCATAAATTTCAAACTACAATTGATACGTAAAATACGTTTAGATGGTGTGTCGTCAGTGAACAGTTGACTTTTGCATCAATCAATATGAGAAAGTATCAGTTTCGATATGCCAAAGGGATATTTACTATTCCATTCGATTTTCATGACTGTTTTAGTTGTATGATAAAACATTCTCATCACCATCATCAATGATTCATCATCATCATTATTTATTTATCACCTGGTCAAACTAACCAATCATACAATCGAAATTGAACCGATTGTGTGCTTCGATCGGCAAAGTGAAAGTTTTGTGCATTTAATGTAAATCCTCTGAAGTCTGAAGATTAGTTAGAGGAACCGATTCTTAGTACGAAATCAATATTGCCTTGAGTATACAGTATATGTACAATTTACAAATGTACAGTTCAAAAAATGATGATAGGCCAGACAGAAAGTATGTCTCAAACGGCACTTACAACAATATTGATTCCATTTTCAGAAATAACGCAAAAAATTTCCAGACAGACAGTAAATTCAGTTATACATTTTCACTATATTTTATCAGCGCTTACAAGACATTGTAGCCAGCGGATCCTAGATAATTTTTTGACTAAACTAAAGCAATGTAAAGGTAAATATATTATCAGCTTGTTCCTATTCATTCCATTCATATTTTTTTTTTTTTTTTTTAGACACAAATTGGCATTGTGTGCTAAGTTTCCGATGCACTGAAGAAGGACAAATAGAAAAAAAAACACTATTATTATGATCATATCAAATGCAATCCATTAACCATTTAATTCTAAACCATGCGATTCTTGATTGGCGATCTCGTTTGCTCATTGCTCATTGCTTTGTGAAATATGCTCAGGGAAAGAAGTAAAAAAAAAAAGAAGAAGAAAATTCGCGTTAAATGGTTCTGTAATGGTATAATGATACAAGAATGAAATGACTGTTATTTATTAGTGGTAAATGAGCGATGAGTAAAATAAAAACATATAATTCTGTAGCTATGATGATGAATTCAGTCACACTGAAACTTCGTTTTCGATAATAATAATGCAAATCAATGTTGTTCGTTTAGTTTATATGATCACATTGAAACAAATCCAACAATACACCAATGCAAACCGATGCTTGTATCTTGTATATATGTTCTATCATTCCAACTTACTCGTTAGTGCGGTCAATTCTATGTATAGTAAAAGAGTTTCATGCTCATTGGATGTGTTCCAATGTTTCGATGTTCCGATGATAATGCGATTTATATTTACATTTATGATGATCAAAAATGGATACGCATTTGTTTATGATCGCAATATACATAAATGTACATATCTCACACAATTAAATTAGACCCCGAAGGCTGATCTTATACATTTGCTTAATAAAATAAATTGTTTTTGTGATTTCAATCAAAGGTGGGCTCAAATTCAAACAATTTTAAGGCTTTTTTTTCCCCCCCGTTTGACCCTTTGTTTGAAAAATATAATACAGTACAGCTGAGCTGTTTGATTGTGAAATCACCATTTATTTCTTCATTGTATACATGGTAGATGGTACATGGTCCACTGTAAATATATGTTCCTCATTTCAAATTTCACATTTATGCCGTTTCGATCATCGTTTTCTATCGTCTTTGCATAAAAGCTAATTATTTCAATTTACATTCTCTTTGTTTTTCACAGCAATATGGTAAATGTGTGTATATGCATAGTTTATGTTGAATAGCGCCATTTATGGTTAAAACCCTGATTAAAAATTCAAATCGATTTCCCGAAACCAAAGACGATCATCTTTATTTTATCAATCGAACAAACCAAACAAATGACAGATGGAAATGAATGCAAGAATTCTCTGTTATCACATAATAAAATTATCGGCACTAGTTTTTTTTTTTATGTGTCCATCGTCGTTTCAATGACAAGCACATTAAAATCTGTTTGAATTGCGCTACCAGTGCGTGAATTCTTTCGATCGATTGTTGTTCGCTAAATCGCATACCAACGAAAAACAAAAAAAGAGAAAACTTACAAAGACCATATTGTTCGGTAAACCAAAGAAGAGAGAAGACGAATAACGATCATCGTTAGAATGCAACTTGCGACTATGTATTCACATGAATGGAATTGCGATTTCAATTCAATGTAATTTACAATTTATTTTACAACGTTTAAACCAAAAGAAGTAACATTTAATCTAGTCGCTGGCAATACTTTGGTGGTCCAATTTCATTTAATGCACTCAAAATAAAAAGACTTTAAATTCTAAAATCGATATTCATTTCCAATGGAATTTCTTTTCAAACAACTAACAACAATAATCGATTCATGAAATGGTAATGTTCATTCGCGAAAAACGCGCATTGTTAATCGTACCATTTAAATGGCAAAACGGAATATGGTCATTATTCACCTCCAATGAAGATAAGTTAAATGAATGAATGGACTAACGATGTGTGTGCAATTGTTTGTTGTCTTATTGTATTCGCAACGATTGATATCCCTATTTTCCATTTTAAGTACAACAAGTTTTTGTTTTGTTTTGTTTTTTTTTTAGCTGCTAAAGTGAATTTAAATACATTTCGAAGAAAACAATTTCCATGTTTTTCAGTAGCAATTGTTGTGAGATAATAGGGAACACAATGTTTTGATGTCAATATATTCGACACAAAACAGTTAAAGATAAATTAATTGAACGATACTTTCTTTGCACTGACATGGAATCTGAATTTTAGGAAAACACATTAGCTCCGAAATTTAATTTAAATTATTATTATTCCTTTAACACGTAACTAACTTGTGATGAGGATAATTTGTTGTGATTTTTCATTTAGTATGGCTAATAGTGATGATGATCGACAATCGATATAAATCGGTGGTGTTTGATATGTTTGAATTCATTGCGAACGAATAGCACAAACAGTAACTTGTTTTTCACCTTTTTTTTATGGCGCATAATATGCGCCGCATATTATTCGATTGCACAAAAACCAATGAATTCACATAGTTCAAAAGCTAAAATATTCATTTATTTATTTATTTCTTTTTATTTTTTTTTTGCTGCTATGTAATTCTTGTTATTCATTAGTATTTTTCCTCTTGTCACCCCATGTACAACATTAAAAAAAAACAACATTGCAATACTTTCATTCATTTAATCGTAATGCCTTTGCGATCTGACACATTGATACATGACGTGTACTTTTACCACCGTATCGATGTTGTTTGCATTTGTCAACTGTATGTAGCATAATCGACAATCCATTCATGGAAACAACACCGGACTCCGCTATATATATATATATTCCAATAATAGAGATCGTGTCTTTGAATTTGTATTTTATTTTTTTTTTTCATTTTTCTCTCTTCTTTTGTGTGCTTACTTATGTCTTAAGCCAATTCCGAACAAGATCCAAAATCCAAATGTTACTCAATGTGAGGAACTGTGAAAACATCGAAACCAATTCCAACGGCACGTGTAAATATGTAAATTATAAAGCTTCGTTGTCTTCTCACTTTACAATGCTCACCAATAACCATTCACCACAAGTCATTCGATTTCTAGATGATACCGAGAAAAAAAAACAGGAGATTCATTGTTTTCAATTTTCAATATCTGTTCCATTTGTGTCATATATTCTCATGGATTTAGATGATTAATGTGCGAATAATTTTGAATAATAAAAATCTTAAAAGGAAATCGATCTTTCACGAAGTCTATTTTTTTTTTTATTTTTTTTTTTTTATTGACAATTTTGAATGAGCAATGAGCCCTTTGAACTCATTCCTCGCAGGAATTCCACTTACGTTGCCATACAAACCAAAATTAAAATGATATAAAACCACAAATGGCATACCGTGAATCTGGGAACCATTTCAAAATGTGCCGCACGATATTCGATGTGAATTAAAATTCATGAATCTGACGACCACAAATGTGTAAGACAAATAAACCAAACATGAATTACTGAGGATGAACTCATTGCACATTGAACAGCGCCGCATGCCTTACCAATTTGGGAAAAAAAGAATATTCAAAGCACTGAAATCGAATTAAATGGAAACGATCTATGAAATTTGTCGATTGTATAAATGTTGTTTGTGCATCTAGCAAATTGTTTCGTTTAATTCCAAAGACTAACATATTCCGTGCTCTGTCACCATCAATGAAACTGTTTTCATTTTTATAAGTTTTTCTCATCTAATCAAAGAACGGCAATTTTTCATAATCTTTAATACCTTTTGGTTAGTCCGTTGATAAAGACAGTTGCTGCTGTAGCTATGTATCATTCATGTATGTGTTAAATTGTTAGCTGTCGAGGTGTCATCTTATGCGATCGTGTGAATAATTCTATTTAATTGAGATATCACCCATTCGCTTCTCTGACAATTACGAACTCGGCATGCTATTGATACGCATTAGTAATTCCAGGGACCGTTTCGACAGCACAATTTCAGGATATAAGTCGACAATCAACGAATAAACAGACAGATGTTGGTGTTATGATGGCCCCTTGGTATTAATTTAGGTTCCATTCGATCGACAATGTGCAATGTACATTACAATTATTAAGTATTTTTGTAAGCAATCGTTTGATGCTCTAATGCACTTTTTCCTTCATTCTTAAGATTCCCGATGAATGCTTAGTTCTAATTTGTAATAAATATGTAATATATTATTTAAACGTACTTCTCTATCGCAGAAAATTAGTTATGCTTTGTTCATTGGATGTTGAGCCTTGTCAATTGGATTGGATTTCGCAGTTGTTTTTCTTTTTTGCCATGACAAATTCCCTTCACTCGATTAGTTGAATGTTTATGTTTTTTTTTTTATGAATTCAGGCATTCAAAATCATGATATCAGGTTAATTTTTTTTATGCTTCCACCTCTAAATCAATGAAAATGTTTCGAACTCCATAAAATCCATTTATGAAAATGTCAGCCTATCGACTGGATTTATTTTCGTTGTGACAAAAGAGAGAAGCAAAACAATTTTTTTTTGTGAAAATGTATTCGTTTTACTGGTTTTAATTAAAATAAATCGCATGTTGATATTGATTAAAAACTTGCAAAATGTCGTTCAAGATTGGAGGAAATTTTTCAAAATGCATCCAACCAACCGGCGGGATGAAAAATAATAATAATAATCAACATTCATGGAAAGGAATAAGTCAATTAAGCCTGGCAAAATGAAACGAAATCAACAGTGATTGATTTTCGGTCGACCAATCGAAATTTCTTTATTGCTTAATTTGCTGCAGGTTCTCCGACATTTCATTCTGATAAATGTAATACAGCTTGGGTGTTCAATGTTTAATTAACAAAATCAAACTAAAGCCCAAAAGACAATATTAAATGAATTCAAAAGATTGGCTCGACAAATTTGGGCTCACCGTTACATCACGAATCGGCACAATGAATTTCGCATATACTTTTGAGCTAAATTTAGTGCGAATGAGTAATCGCGCGCACGCAAAATAAATAAAACAAATTAAATTTAATGAGACCTGGAAATATCGCCTGCGGTAAAAACAATTTCACATCTCATTTTCGCTAACGAAATGTTTCGATTTGTTTTTTTTTTCTTTCATTTTTTGAATATGAAATTTTTCCCCAAAATTATTCGAGTCTATTTATCAATCAGAAATAACAACCAGTTTTTGTTAGTATATCGATAATAATAATTGACTCTTAACGAAATATTTTGCTCGTAATTGGGCGAATTAACATCAGATACAAAATGGCTTCATCAAGAGAAAGAATTCAACTTCATAAAAAATGTTTATTCATTTTAATGCACTGCAGTCTTGGTATTGACCCAGGAAGAATGAACACTGAACACCTGAGTGTGACTAAAGGAATTCAAATTGGAGTGAAAACAGAAAATATAAAATTCAAAAAGAAAAAAAAACATTCACCAACATGTCGTATCTTGATGAAAAAAGATTGTGTTGTTCAAATAAAAGAACAGCCCATTAAGAAATGTTTGAGATTCTTTTCTTCAATAAAAATATCTATGAAATAGAATATTAATCGGAAATGACACATTCACAGCATGCGCTCGATAATAGTCATTCCATTTTAATGGAAAAATAAGAAGAAGAAAAAAAAAGTCGCTGAATGGTGAACAACGGATGGACGTCAGGTATCATATTATTATGCGTGTATTTTTCTTCTCAAAATCACTTGTCATGCACCGCTTTGTAGTAATAAAATTTGATTTATCGATGCACAGTTTCAATGGAACTTGTCCAATTAAAATATCAGTTCATCGATTTTCTTTGACTTAAAACATTCTCAACTAATTTCATCGATTGTATGCGATGGATAAAAGGTGACAAAAGCGCTTCTTTAATTATATCACTGGTGAAATAAAGGCGTCCACAGATATAATCTCTTGAAAATCTGTCTATACAGTCAAATGTGATAACATTTGTTGTCTAAGTAAATTGTAAATGTGTGAATGGTTAGATGAAGGGGGATAGAGATGAAGTAAAAACGCTTTAAAATTTAAACATTTTCGCTTTTTTGCATCTCTTTGAGAATAAGATTAAAACAATGAAGCGGTTTCCCACGTCACATCTACTGTAATATAAAGCCTCAAATGAACAATAACATTACCGCAATGAATAAGAGATTTTCATATTAATGCACAGTGATGCACATACGCTCATCCGAATTATATATTAACCGATGTGACCGATGCACTTTTAACCACAATGCTCCTTTCACAATTGGCGTAGTTTATTGATTGTTTTTTTTATTTCATTATTTATCCGCAGTTGCAGTAAATATAAACAGAAACCAGAAATAGCGTGAACATTATGTCCAGTGGATAGTAACCGACCACCAGAGACAGAAAGAGGAAGACATTGAATTCAATATATATTGACTATCAATTCAAAAGAACGGATAATTGGTGATAGTGGATCCAAAAACAACAGTTCGCCACTTTTCGTTGCATTTCACAACTGTTTGAATAATCATTCGTGAATCTTCGTAAAAATATTTGAACCTTTAATGCCGTAATATGGTACAGAACAGTGAATATATGTACATATTGGCGTTAACCTAGCCAATGTAAAGGAACAGTTTTTGACTAAAGCATTGAAATACCGACCATTCGCGGATAGTCTATTCAATTTTAAATTGCATATTATATTTTCAACATGAATATAGCCGTTGAACAGCCGTTGATACAGACGCTTTCTTTTTGTTTTTGTATTCATTCTGAAGTTAAGTCTTCAATTGCAGCTTCACGGCACACGACCGTTCGACACACGTACATTGAGTCAGTCCAATGAATGATACATACCTGCAAGTAGATAGGTTGAGTAAGTAAAGTAAAGTAATTTTGTACAAGCAGAGTAAGTAGGCACCCAACTTACATTTGAATAGAAAGATGGTAAAAGGTTATAGCTTCTCAACAACAATAACTTCAATTAATCTGTTGATTCATTTTTTTTTTCATTATTATTATTATTGAAATAATAATTTTTCTGAATCAAAAACGGCAAAAATTATTCCATACTGTAACAGTTGAAAGCATTTTTTTTACGCGAAAAAAATTGTAAACAATTTGTGTGGTGACAACAATCAATACACACAATTGACAAGTGTGTTTCAGCCGCAGCAACAGCTTCTGAATTCTGTATTCTATGGCACATTGCACATCTATGACATGCATATAAAATGTGAAAAAATGAAAAGTGAATTGCTAACACAATAAATCGATAAAATATTGATTGAGGCTAGCGATACCATGCATACCTCCATCAAACACATATTCCATACAATTAAGTTTGATTGAATGTGAAAAATTACAGATCAAACGACACTCAGCTGCACTACACTCTACACACTGTAACATAGGTGTTATAATAATGTAACAAATTTTTTTTTCCTTCTTTGTTTCGTGACAGTTTCTTCGGAAAATTGATCGATAAGCGTGAATGTCGAAATCCTGTGGTTCTCAAGCTACTATACACTATACAATGATACAGCATTGTGAGATAACATTTTGAATCTTTCCCAGAGTTCGTAGATTTATCAAGTTTTCAGAATATATTATATAGCATATTGAAACCAAAGTCATATTTGATGAAAAGTTCCATTTTACACGCATTCTCAATAGAATTGTGAAAATCCACACAGCCATATAAATGCTGAGTCATTTTATAGTTTCAAATATCACCTTGAAAGTAATTTTTGTGGGCAAATTTGGTCAACGTAAAAAAGTTTTTTTTTTGTTGTTGTTTAAAACTTGAAAGAGTTAACCGAATGATCCGGCCATTCGTCAGCTTTTTCGATATTGAAATTCATTCAATATTCGATGGCATACAATATTCAATATTCAATATTCAATATACGATATGTGTAAAATAAAGATTGATTTGCCGTCGAAAAGCACGAATCATGTAATCATAACGTGTTTCTGTCAATCCAATGTATGATCGGTTGTTGCATGCAAATATAAAAACCATTGACTACTATCGAATGCATGTATTTTATTTATGGAACCGGTAATTATCGCACCAAATGAATGACACCACGATGCTTTGAATCACATGGACTAGATGCAAATAATAATAATAATAATAATAATAATGAACTGGAGAAAGACACTGCTAAAATTATCTGGTGATAAATTGAAAGTCTGCAGTGACCACGCATTATAAATTAGAAATTTATTATATGAGACTAATCTGATCGTTGACTACTCGATTACGTATTTTTGCTGTTGGCTACTTTGTCGCATTAATGTTATACAGTTTTATCATTTGAACGCGTTAATTTGGCTCTTTTTTTCTTCTTTTTTTTTTTTTTGTTTCAGCGTTGATTTGTCGATTGTGAACTTGTTTTTGAATTTCAATGATTTGCCGTTTACTTTTTGGATTTGGAATACATTTTTCAATACAAATGCAGTACGAATATTTTCCGTTTTGTTAAATTGCAATTTCAACGAAGAAAGAATGAATCTGATCAATAATAATACTTAATAATTATTATTTTTCTGCCTTTTTTTCGTTCAAGAAAATTCTGTTCTTCGAATATTGTCTCGATCGATCGTAATAACTATGAAGCAAATACATATTTTGGCTTATGTTTCACACCTGATACACCATAACGGTAAACGAGCAAATCCAACCAATTTTAAATTTTCCCAAAAAAAAAATGAAAACAGACAAACCAGCGCAGTAAACACGGATGATTTAAATGGTCAAGTATTGAATAACAATTAAATTGGTAAAATTACGCGAAGGTGGGAAACTTATCGGTCATCTGAGCTCATGCATTAGCACATCCAAAACGTACACCACTTCCATTTAATAACAATTATTAAATATTTATTGAGCGAATAAATGTTGAATAAATTGCTATGTGTAATGTTTCGTATTTTAATTTGCTTATAATTTATTTATAGCCAGACAGTGTGTGTGTACAATGTGCGCTGTGCACATTCGGAAACACCAACAACGAAAATATAATTTCGTTTCGATGTAAACAGCAGTCATTTATTATAACAGCTAATTTCGTATTGTTTGAATGTTTTTCGGTTATTTCACCATTCGCTGGACATTGGACACCGATTGGTTATTTATCACACATATTACTTATATTATTATGACAGTAAAAAGTTTTGTAAAATCCAGCAATAACATTCCGAATCATTTACCTGATATTATTATTCGACCAATCGGACTGAATACGTACCAATTCGAAAAGATACACCCAATTATTTTTGAACTAATTGGATCGTGAACGTGGCTCATTAACTGCATTCATTATGCATTCCTCATTCGAAGGGAGTTAATTTATCATCGATTGATTCATTGGACAGATTTTGGGATGATAATTTTTCCAATTGAATGCAACAATTCAACGTACAAAATCGTATTCAAGTTCTGAAACCAGCCTGGCAAATAATGAAACATTAAATGGAGGATCGTTCGATAAATCATTAATCATGTGCGAAGGTTCAAACAATCGGTCTCATATTTTGCACAATAAATATTTCGATTTTGTATGACAAACACATACACACACAAACACACTCACGCCAAATTGAAAACGCAAAAGCTATGCTTAGCTTTTTGGTTTTTTGTTTTCAATTCAAGTTTATTGAACAACGAATGGGAAAGAAAAACGATCGGCGCCAACTTTTAATATTGCGGTTATCTTGGTACTTTCGGTGTGGACTGGTTTTTGATTCATTTCCTTCTATTTTTTTGTTTTGTTTTGTTGCAGACAAGTTTATAAACGTCCACGCGCATCGGAAGCGAACATTTAAATGTGCACAAAATTGCTATTCATTTCGATGTTCAAATGATTATAATTCACACTTTCGTAAACATTTGACTCATAGTTTTAAATTGTTATAGTCTGTGGGGTTAACTGACCCGATCACAAAGAATAATATAATTATTCGGATCTAAACAAATCGATGTTGGTAAACAACCAATTGAAATGACCAATTGAAAGAAGAAGAAGAAGAGAAAAAACGACATTGAATTGTTCGGTCGTTTGAATTGATTGAAAATCAAGTTTGGTTCATTAATTTTGGTGCGTGGGCCGTTACAGTTGCGTGTGTTGACGTTCGATTTTTCCATTCATCAGATACTTTACCTGTAGAAACTTCGGCATTTAGCATCATTTTTTTTACTAGTTTGTATCGTTCGTTTTTTCACCGCCGATCTTTTTTCTTTTTTTTGTCTTTCATTTCGCTATTTAAAATAAACAAAGTTCAGCATCGAACATTAAGTGATGCAAGTAGGCAGTTTTTGACGTATAAAAAAAATCAAACTAATATACGGCAACTGAACATGATATGTTGTAAGTAAAAAAAAAAAAAATAAAAAAAAAATAAAAAACAAAATCACTCTAGCGAACGCGACCTGCCGACATAACATGAATAGTGAGTGGCACTATATTCATTCATTCACAGATTTCATTCATAAAATCAAAATGTTTTTTTGTAAAACTTTCGGAATTGGAATATACATATATTCAATATTCATGTTTCTCTACTGGATATTGGCTAAGCATTTTTATGATTTCAAAATCGGCAGCTTCTCGGCATGAATTTTTCGATGATTTTTGATGTTTTATATCAATTCAAATCATACGGAAGGGGAGATTGAATGCGTCACACGTTTTCGAAACTTAAAATTTCAGTTTGCTTCAGATGAAGAGATCGTGAAACAGTTCCATTAATCATAATAAAATAGAAAACATATTTTGGACCACTGAATGGAAATTTGCGATTAGAAATTGCTTTGGTCTTTGATATTTGTACAATGGATCCCCAGTTCACGGTTCATAGTAGATGAAAGTGCATTCAGTGTGTGAAAATGGAATCGATATTCATCGTTATGGAACATCACACGTTATACGTGAACGTGATTTTAATTAAGCAACTTTTTGCATGAACATTCTCTGTCTCTCTCTGTCTTTCTCTGTTTCTCTCTCTCTCAAAATATTGGCAAGAAAATAGTTTTTAAATAGGAATAGGCCAAACATTGCAAAAGCATTTAGAAAATAAACGACTCCGGTGGGTCATCATGGTCTCAACGCGGTACTAAAAGAAATAGTTAAGTGGATATTGAATGTATATTCAATTCGATTTTTGTGTGATTCTTTTTAGTCAGAATTTCATTATTATTTTATGCTATGTTAACCGAAAAATAGTAAAGCTTTGTATTTTCGGTATCGTGTGTTCTTTTGTTTGATATGTCCACGATTATCTTTTGTTTGTTTGTTCATTTTGTTTCGATTCAATTACCTTTATACTGAATGGCTGGTCATGATGGTGTATACAGTTTATGTAGTGAGCCACTGATTGCGATGGTCTTTTTTATAAATATCATTCGTTTCAAAGATTAACATACAATGCGCAACTCAAAGCATACGCAGAATATGCATTAAGGGAACATGTTTAAGGCTGTATTCGGTTTGAAAGTGAACCAATCAAGGCAAAATAATAATAATAAGAGCCAAAAAAAAAAACAAACACACACACACACATCGACAACACCAAAGTTTCCGAAAAGCTAAAGATTTCTATTTGCTTAACCGGTAATCGGTAAGCAACAGACTTTGAATTTTATTTTATTCAACGGCGTCTATTCTTTGAAGTTCTTCATTTTGACTTCTGTTTGGTATGATATCTCGCACAACAATGCAACGGAATGAATCACATTTTTTGCTTTTGTAAGTGAAAACAATGCAAACCAATTGCATTCAGCATTTGATTGTTTGTTCTTAATCCGATCCAAAGTTTTGGAATTTTTGTTCGGATCGTGGACAAACTCTTTTCGCAACGATGGATGAATTTTGCTGGGGAAACTCGTGATTATCTATTGCCAAATGGTTGATGTTTTTCATTAAATGAAAAAAACATTTAAAAAAAAACATAACAATAATAATTCGGGGGGCGAATGTAAAACGGAGAACACCTTTAGTGGTTTATGTAAAAAGAAATGTGGCTGAAAGGTGAAAACAGTATGAACTAAATTCTGCATATTGCCCGTATTGAGATTTTCGACGAAGTGAATCATACTTATTGTTTTAAATTAAACTTTTCATGTGACTTTTCGGAAAACAATTTTTCCACATTTCACTGCTCGATTCGATTGTAAATTAAAAAAATTATATTTGCAATCAAAAATGGGTAATTTTACACAATTAAATAAAAAATAAAACTTATAAAATAATATAAACCACAAAGACAACAAAATCAATTATAACAAATTATGCCCATTTTGAGTGAGAAAAATTGTTTAAAATTGCCCATATAGGAAAAAAGTTGCATTCAAACAACTTGAATGTATTTTGAAGTTTTCGCAATTGAGTTCATTGATCATTGACATGTCTTGGATGTTGGGCTTTATAGCCATGCGACATCGGCATGTATCTGTGCTCTGTGCTCTGTGCTCTGTGCTCTGTGCTCTGTGCTCCGTGCTCAGTAGTAAAATAAATTATGCAAGACGACCATTTGATCATTAACAAATTTTTTCTATTGACATTTTTTCATTCAATTCGTTGATGAAATCGAATGCGTATCACCATTTAAATTCAACCAAATGGAATCCAATTCTTTTGAAATCAAACTAAGAAATAAATAAGATTTTCATTTTTATAATACCCACAATCTAACGAAAGAAGTAACATATATTTGTCAATGAAACGCTAAAATTATCTAAAATCAAAAGATAAAACTAGACTGATTCTTTCTCCACAACATCCATAAACGCTCAATTGAATAGAATTGGTCTTGTTAAAATATCCACACAAAAAAAAATCGTCAAAGAATGCAAGGTTATTCAAGGTTGTTTATAAACAATGTATAAAATCGAAGATAAAGATCGCTTTTCAATCAGTTATTAAACTGCATCAAATGAAATGCACTTGCAGCTTCATTTGTAAGCGATTGAGAATATGACCGAAGAACAATATTGCATCGACTACTTTTTGAGCGAATAGACTGGTGCAAGTTTGTAGATTTTGTATCGATCACGTTCAGGATAAAATGAAATTAATTAATGAAAATATGTATACATAGAAGAGATGTTAGACATTCTTTTGTATTTGAAATAATGAACTATTTGTCAAATTCCGAGAAAAAAAATTCTGACAACTAAAAATTCGAAGAAACATTTTTCGGAAATTTGCTTCAGTCTAATCAACGTTCACATCTTATATCTTATATATTTCATTTTATTATCAAAGATGCAAAAATGTTTTGCGTTTATTTTTCAAGTAGAAAAGTGCAGCACTACGTTCAATACAATGGACAGCCAATGCCACGTATTTGTTCTTTTTTTTGAAGGAAAAAAAATCAAAAAAAAACAAACAGCTCAAAGAGACAGCAACAGAAGAAAGGAAAAGAGAAAAAAAACCATATAAAAAATGCAGTAACTTATAATGATTGTTTATTCCGTTGCTGTTTCATATATTCCCGAATAACAGCTTATCGCTCCTGATTTTTCCTACATCTGAATAAAGAATCGCCCGTACATTAAACCATATTACATTTTCACATTTATATGACATGGGCTGAAAGGAATCTGTTGTTTGGATGGTAGTTGCTAGCGAATACGTATGTTCACAATTTTTTTTACATTTCAACATGTTCGTTTGATACCAGAGACATGTGCGACTTGCACATTACAATTTAGACGCTGAAGTATGCGCATTGCGATACGTTCGTTTGTGAAAAATTACAACAAAAAAGAGAAGAAGAAAAAAATTATATATTATATTTTGTGTCTTTTATTATGGTTCTTGAAATCGTATTGAAAAAAAAATTGTCCATTGGGAGCAACACATCAACGAAAATGGTAAATATTGACTGAACAGCCAAACCACTTGAATCTCGTTATGATAAATTGTATGAGTATGAACGTTCCGAAACGGTCGTGAAAATAGAGAGAGAGAGAGAGAGAGAGAGAGAAAGAATTCATGCATCTCAATTGATACAACGGATTCAACTGTACAAGAGAAAAGAAATTGAAATTTTTAATTGCCCAAGAGAATGGATCCGCACACCACACAGATGAAAAAGCAAAATCCAACCATGCTTGCCATGAGCCGATGCAATCGTGAATGCACTTGTCTCGAAAACTCATATCGCGAATGAAGAATGGAAAATGATAATAATGTCTACTGTCTACAATACAAACGAGCCATATGAGACCTTGAGCATATGTCATTTTGATTTGATGGATATGGTTTTGTCTCTAACATTTTGCAATATCATCCATACCATTTAAGCTATGCTCGTACGTTCAATGTTTTAAAAGTTTCAAACTCATTGCTCATTAAATATGCTACGCACAATTCAATCACAATGTGATTCTCTTACACGAGAAAAAAAACCATTCCATATGAACTGGACATCAGCATTTAGCATTTTGCATTTTGAAATCGCTCAAAACGAATATATAATAAAATAAAATGATAATAACAATTTGAATTGAATCGAGAATGGGTTTTCTGTTGATTGCTGGTTGTTGGTTGCTGATCGAGTACTTTTAAATTTTAAATATAGCCGGTAACTATGTACTGTAGAGTTGTTGAATGCAAAATGAACACTTGAACATTTTCAATGATCGTTTTTATTTGCAATGATTTTGCACCTTGCAACGGCATTACCATCTATTCGAGAGCACGTGCTCTCGGCGACACTTATTAAACTATATATTATTCATATTTTCCGTTATTTGTAGGCACAGCATTCGGTCAGTACTTATAAGTACTATAGTACAAATAGATAATGATTTTTATCATTTCACAATGTTCAACGGCTATCTTCACGTAGAAAATCATTTTTTGAATTCACCCATATAAACTATAAACTATAAATTGACAATGAATCACAAAAGACTTCGATAGCAAAATTGTTTTTCTGATGAGATATATTCACGATGAAAACAACTGTGTTGATGATATTGTTTTTGTCCTGCTTTTTATCGGTTTGGCCTGGTGTTCGTATTATTTAGATGTGTACAGGGCAATGCAGTGCACACCATTTTTTTTTTCTCTCTCTCTCTCTCTCTCTCTCTCTCCTCACATAATGGAACGAGGACATTGTGGCGCCAGACCAAACGAAAAAAAAAACGTCGTTACACTTGACGTAATCAATATTACTTACAATTTTGCCGTTTTACATTTCATGAAATGTTTCGCCAATCACTTTAAATTCATTTCTTTTACAGATCCGTACGCCGAACTTGAATTGACTTTTACTGCCAGAGCCGGAGCCGATATGCTTATGTGCTGCATATCATTATTGTCTATCGGAAAAGAGTCCAAATTCAAAATGATACTGTACAGTGTGTACAATGTACTCCTGCACATAATGGATTTGTAATAATAACATAATAAACCGAATCGAATGAAAATAATTTCGAAATTACACAATTAGATCCAATCTATGGGAGAAAAAAATAAATAAATAACTAATATGGACATGATAGCTTCGAAATCATTTTATCTGGCTGATATCACCGTTTATTTCGACCACTGAAATTTGAGGCGCAGATGAAGTATTGCATTTCTTAACGTAATGAATATTATCTTGAGCATCGAATATAAATAAAATGCATGCAATATTTTTTTTGAATTTAATATTTTTATTTTTTTTTTTGTTTTTTTTGTTTTGCCTTTATTTGGTGTTTGGTGTTGTAATGCACATGGCACACAGATTGAAACAATTTATAGTGGAGGCCAATCTGAACGTAAATACAACTGTAACTGATTCGATGCCACTCAAGCTATATATTATGTTTTTGTGGCATATAAAACATTTGTGACATACATTTTTCTGTCCGAAAGACAACCAAAAAAAAAAAAAAAAACAAACCGTTCCTTTTGTGAAAAAAGGCACGGCACGGCACGGCACCACAGAAAGCATAAAGCATACAAACAAACATTATTATTATTATTTTTCTGTTCACTGTTCACTGTCATTATTCTTCAAGTGTTTTTTCCCTTTATTTTTTTTTCGGTTTTCTTTGTATTGTTGACGAACACCTCCGTTCCGTGAATGGTTGAGTTCACATGAAATATCAGCATTGTCACACTATCCGGATTGGTTAATGTGCCATGTTCATTGGTTCAGCAGGCGTTCACCGATTTTATTTTTCACTTGATTTAAAATTTAAAAACAAAAAAAATGAGAAGAAGAAAAAAAAATAATTTTGAACGGTAGCCATTTATTTCCATTCAATTGAGAAAACTTTGTTATTATACTTTTATTGTACCGGAGCTCATATTCATTTCGATTCAGGTGGTAATCATTGCAACGCGAAAAAAAAACATATATTATTATATTCGCAATAGTTGAGATGTGAAGTAAAATTCGAAATACCTATCCTGATGAAGCAGTAAAAGCAATAGAAAAAATGTCGAATAAATGAAAAAAAATCACACGCGGCATATCGATTGCCAATTGCTGATTGCCAATGTGCCGTGGCCACAGGATTCCATTTACGGATTTTACTCTTTTTCCCATAGATTGTCCAATATTGCAGCTCACTGACTCAAGCAAACCGCATTTAATTTATTACACTCTTAAAATCGATGCTTTATTATGTTCAATTCATATTGGTGTATCATTCAGAGCCATAACAAATGTTTGCTCTTTAGTGGATGAGGACATAAACAGAATGAAATACTATTCAATTTTTGTGTGCCAGGTTTTTCGTATTAAAATACTTAGAAACCTTTTTGCTCACGTGCCCAGTTAGTTCTGTTCGATTCTAATTGTGATACATTTGTTGTTGGTTTGAGATATTGCTTCTGTTTCACTTTGAAATTGAAAAAAAAAAACCAAAACATAATAAATAAATAAATAAATAATTATGGAGGAACATAAATTTTACTGTTGTTAGACATAACGATGATGAAAAAATAAAAGCAAAAAATGTTGCCTGGCAAACAACCATAATTGATTAAGTCATATATAAAACAGTCGCACATCGCACATCGCACAACGCACATATATTCGACGTGGCCTGAACAGATTTTTTTTTGTTCGTGATTGCTTTAACGCCCAGTAAGGCATGTACAGTGTACAGAATAGTGCGAGTGTCAAGTGTCACGAATCACGATTAAAACATTTCCATCCATTGAATATGCCCCAATTTACATTTAAATTTTTGTTCTCAGTTCTCAGCTCTCAATCCTTCTTCACAATCATGAATCATGATTCACCGAAAAAATGCTTCTCAAAAATTGAATTAAGATGAAATCATCATTTCGACAGTTGACTGTCGGCAGTTTATGTTCAAGTATGGTAAAATAATTTTTGTTATTTGTATACTAAACAGGATTAGCTGTGGGCATTGGAACTTCAGATATTTAAGAGGCATCTGAACAATTGCTCGTGAAATCTTAATTAACATAAGATTTGGTCAAAGCAAATGTTCAAAACGGCATTTCGTAAATACTCGCAAATTCAAAACAATAAAATTATTCGAAGAATTACAGGAGAATTGGATTAAAGGCAAAAAAAAAAATGACGCTCAAATTCAGTTTCTGGATTTTAATAAATGAAAGTTTTCTGAATTTTAGTGTTGTGAGAATCATTCCTCCAATAAAAGCAGATTGACCATTTTTAATTATATCATAGATCATATTACGAGCCAGCGGATAAATGCAACCGAAAATATGGACTTCAAAAAAAAAAACCCCCCCGATCCAACGGTGTAATGAACAGTGAACAGCATAAGTGCAACCTGAAACAAAAGTCAGCTCTCGCTCAGCATTGGTGCTATAGCCGTAGTCAAAAATAAATAATTTGCCCCACACAATCGTATTTCCATTTGCTGATGATCACCAAACTAAAAAAAAAAAAAAACTATAATCATTTCAAAACGAGTATGCTTCGAATGCTAAAATTATGCTGCAGAAATGGAAACTTATGAAAATTGTAAACAGTTATCTCCACCTCGTTGTTCCACCACTACTTTACAATTATTCAATAAAAGCTGGTGTGGATGGTGGATACGCTCGATCATGGCAGTGTCTTTCACCGAACTACAATCTGAAATGGTAGAAAAACTTTTCAAACAGCTTAAGACACATAAAACAACACAACCAATTCCAAAGTAAAAAATTTGCTCCTCACATTCCAGAAAATCAAACATATAAATTGGTCTCTGTTCCACTCAAGCGATCGAATGTAAGAAAAGGCTATACATTATCCATTCCTTCATTCCACTTCGATAGATGATTCGTTTCCAATGTGATGATACAAAAGTCAGGGGGAAACGAATAAGCTGCGGTTCGTATGTATGTTTCTGTTTATGTTTAAGATTATATGCCCCACAGTTTGACCGAAATTAAATATCAAAACGTGTATCCGCGCCTTTAAAGTACACATATACATCCATACAATGTGCTGTTTTTACAGTGCACGTTGGAAGCGATTCCATTTCATCAACTGTTTATTCATCGATAAAAATTATTTTTCTACCTCGATCAGCAGCGCTGTAGCACATTCGATTCAGTTCAGTAGATGCTCTTCGCACGTTTGGTTGGATTTTTTCCTATTATTATTGTGCGGTGTGCAACAAAGTTTTTTCGTAAACGACATCAATACGTTTCAATTCAATATAGAAGTAAAAAAGTATATCGTTGACTCGATTCAATTTCATCTTTTGATAGAGTGATTTTTGGATTTGAAATAAAATTTCGAAAATCCAGCTGACATAACAAACTGATAAATGTGCAAGAAAAAAGAGAAGAAAAAAACTATTTTCGTAGCAGTGACAATAACATTTGAACTCGGGGATTCGCTTATACAAATACCATTTTTGGGTAAATTTTGAAAGATCGACTGCTGAGTGCTTTGTGTGAAGGCGTTACTTTTGGTCAATAAGAAGACGGAAAAAAAATAAAATAATCACAATTTATATGAATTAAAATCGATTAGCACGCCAAACCGGCGACAATTCATGATTCAACGCATTTCAAAAGAGAAAGAATCTTCGATCATCGTTTAAATGGTTTATTTTTTCCATTTCGGGACATGAAGCTTGAAAAATCAAAATTTTATTGAGAATTTAAAACGATTTTGAACAAAGTCATAATTAAAAAAAAAAAAAAACTTGGACAATCAATGGATTCAGTTGTTTTATTCTTTTTATTGTTTGATTGAAGATCGATAGGAATAATTGTGTTATTAAGTGACTGCATCAAACGTTGAAATTATCAAACGATTAAAAAGATAATTTCCATTCAATCTATAAGTGAATTTCAATTTAACTTAAGACTCTTGGTAAAAATTAAAAAAAAAAATTAAACAACAACAACAACATTGAGCGATCAATTAAAAAACATCAATAATAATCCAGAGGAATATATAAGTAGCCGATGGCCGATAGCCGATAGTAGTAGTTGCAAAAAGTCTGAATTTTTATTTCTATGATATTGTCTGTTGCAGTTTCCAGTATACTTACTGTTCGATAGTTCAGTTGACTTGAATTCATCGTCCTTGCTTGATTAAGCGAACCGGTTACCGTATAATATCATATAAAGCGTAAAGTGTGTGAATACATTTTTTTTTTGTGTTTTGTTTCTTCATCGTTTGCCATAACCACATAGACTACTGATTGAAATGATCGTGTACGTTTGTGGCTGTGAATGTGACAACGATTACTCAGAAATCGTAGAAAAATAATAAAAATTAAAATAAAAGTTGAGATGCGAGAATACAAAAGTAGCTCAACAAATCGATCGAGATCCGTACATACTTTTAAGGAATGAAAAGAAACTGTTTAATGTTTTTTTTTATATTTGCAAATAGTTGAACACTTAACACTCAATACATTTCTTTAATGTGAAGTGTTTGTCAGTTTCCATAGTTCCTGATGTGATTGTACTTGGAGCAAAGACAAAAATCAGACAAACTAAGAGACAAACTAAAACGCATTCAACTTTTCATCCGAGTCGCTTGTTTATAACGAGGACTATTCCAGATAGATAACGATCGTCTTTTGGAAAAAAAAAAAAAAAATACAAGAATCAAGACTTTAGTTTATTTTGATGTTCGATCCTTTTCATAAAATGATGTCTACTCAGTTTGTGTAATTCTTTTTGCTATTTGAGCAACATAAGCAAGTGATATAAATATGGTGATCATAAATTAAAAACGACTTTTTATAGACGAATTCTTTGAACGTGATCCACTGCTCATTCATTACGATTGATGACTATTTACCACAACTGCATTCTTGTTTAAAAAAAAAAAAATAAGTTGGCAGTGACTCAAAAATAACATTTTGTGCTGCAGATCGGACAACAAAAAAAACAGACTCTCTGTCTGATCGAACCAATTCACAAAGAACGAAACTTTTTTCATTTCGAAAATTTGAAAAAGTGTTTGTTTGCGTTGCGAAGAAATTTTTTTTTTTTTCACAAAAACATCGTTAATTAAGAAGAATTCATCGGTCACAGAATCTAATTCATGACGAGAACATTTTAAAGAGTGGCACCGACAAGAAAAACCATTCAGCTCTTCTTTTATTGAGTTCATCGCAATCAATTGAAACGAACTGAGACGGACGAAGATTTCTTGCGGATAACATTTACATCGAAGAAACGACGAACGGTCAGTAGAGGTTTCGAATACTCGACTAATAATTGAATTAACAAATGGTTCGTATTGATACATTTGTCTTTTTTTTCCTGTTTTTTCTTAGTCTATCTCTAAATGAGAACTTTATTTGCGCGTGGTTTTTTCTATGGACTGGATAAGTTTTTGTTTCCTTGATTCAATTCTTCTTCAATAATTTTTTTTTTTGCTTCTATCAAATCAAATATGAGTTTGCCAGCAGCTATTCATTTAATAACAAAATCTTGTTCCATAGTAACATTTCTCTGCGTTTAATATGCTTAAAGTGCATTCCAATAAAATCATTTTTCACACACAACATTTATAATTTAATTGTAATGTTCGGGTTTCGAAGTGAATTGTATTGTTTGTGATCGGATAATTTTTATAATTGTTTTGTGACTGATGACGTTATTCCATATCGAAATATACCTGTAGGGCAACTGAAGAAAAAAAACGGATACTCTTTGAATACGATCCATGTTTCATTTTCAATTTAAATATAACATTTGAGGTTTACACACACATATTGCCAATTCGATTAACTGTTAGTTTACGATCCGACTCAAAATTGCTTGAATCTCAAAAGTCATTTCAACTTTTGATTGAAATTGGATTTTTTTTTTTTTTTTTGCAAAATGAATAATCAACTCATTGAACTTTGAACTATTTCGAAATAAATTTCAAATTTTGTGTTTTCTATGAGCGAAATGGAATTGATGCCCCAGGACATATTTCATATTGAAATTTGAAATTTTAGCCAATTATGAAAAGTCTACAAAATATTCAAAAAAAAAAAAGAAGAAAATGAAGAGTTTCGAATATGATTCGCAAAACGGAAACAACTGAATCGTTCAAATATGTTAGTGCTTCTTTTCGATATGAGATTTCCGTCACTAAAGTTACATTAATTCTCGATCACAGGAGCGAAAACATCTTCATATGCTTAAATTTCACTCACTTGATGTTCCAAAACTGTCAACATTATGAAAATGAACATTATGTGTGCAATGCTGTTACCGAAAATAAATTTGAATCCATGATATTTATTGTGAATGTTTGTGGCCTCTTTGTATACACGCACGTGCATATAAAAATGGATATATTTAGCGCAGTGTTTTTTCTACTGATTGCTCAATCCAACGAAAAACCGAAACTCTATGTTTGAAATTGACGAGAGCAGCAATTTTTCGTTATATTTTAATTTTCATTTTCATTCCGTGATTTCGGAATACATTTAAAATACTAAAAAAAAAAAAAAGAAAAAAAGAGTCAAATTAGTCCTGTAGTGTGTCTCTCTTTTTTTTCTCATTTTTAACTTGATCAATTCGGTTTCAGACCGTGTTTTTTTTTTGTCTCTCATGAAAATAGATTTCCATTCAAACAACTCAGCTCAGTCAGTGTAATATATCATTCGATGTGTTTCGGCGGCGGCAACGACATCGCTTCGTTTTTTTTTCTTTATTGCATTTCACATTCATTCAACTTTGCATCGTGGAAATATACGCTGGATTGTTTAAAAGAAGAAAAAAAATGTTGAAATTTTATATTCTGCTTAAAAAGAAAAAAAAAACAAAAAAATTACCATGAACAAAGACGCATAAATTTGGTCGTGGCGTTTCGGTAGATTGAGTTGATTTTTCTCTTCAATTTTCTTTTTCTCCATAAAGGACCGATATTTCAAATACAAATGGAAAATTTAAAATGCAACAAATCAAAAATTATCAATTCTGAATTGTTTTTTTATTGGGAAACAGCAAAACCCATTAAAATGGTTAATTTAATTATGAAAACAGAAGAAAAAAAAAAACCAAAAACTAAAAAATAATAATAATAAATGGCCCATGAAAATGATACATTCCTTTTGGAACATTAGATGTGGAATAATGTGCAACACAATCGAATCTATCGAATGATTTCGTTATTTTAGATCAATTCTTTTAGTTTCCAATCGTTTAAGTTTTAAATGAATGATATTCGATATATTCGAAATTCGAATGAACCGTTCCGATAAGTTTCTAGCAATCAATTGAGAAAAACCGAACCCGAATGAAATATTGAAGCGTTTAGATGAATTAGGTGCAGTAGCGCGTAACGAATCCATTTTATGTTTGATGATTTTCAATACAAAAACAAAAAAAAAACAAAATATTTGAAATATTTTTTTTTCCAAATTGATCAATGAATGCGTTTTTAATTTCCCAAAATTATATGTGCATATTTAACAACGGGTCGGTTCCGTGATAGGAATTTTCTCGATGATATCGAATTTATTTGTTTGCACAATCAATTCTCTATTGGCCGAAAAGCAAATGAATAATGCTCGTCATCGGAATGGACAGAAAAAACAAACACGAAACATTTTGGAATGTATTTTGTTGGTGAATTCTGCAGAAGGATACCGCAAAAATGCTAACCACTGAAACGGTTTTGAATCAATTTGAGACTCACAAGGAAAAAACGGAACGTTTGAACAGGCCTCTGCATAATTTTCAATAATTTTTTATTTAGTATGCGCTTGCATTCATTGATTATTATTTATGTGCTGCATGAATGGGATCGATTTAATGAATTCAAATATTCAATAACCGTGAAATTGTTCATTATCGTTTTATGTGTTTCTCCGATTCTTTTGTTGTTGCTGGTTTTTTATTGAAGTTTCCCATTATTCATAGTTTTTATTCCAGTTGAAAATGGCCATTTGTTCGAATTCGAATACGAATTACATTGGATAATTTCATCTAATTCAAGTGAAAATAATTCAGTATAAAGAATGTCTGGCGTTTTGAAACTTGAAAAATTTATAAAATTCTTTGAATAATGTGGCCCTGAATTTCACACTAATATCGGCATTGCATCGGCAAACAGATATTAAATTGTTTTTGGTTTGCATCACTGATTTACGTTCGCCGCCTTTTTATTCACAGTAAAACAGGCAATAAAAGAAGAGAAAAAAAACAACAACAGGAGAATAAAAAAAAGAGGAATAAACGCAACGATCATTTGCGTACAAATCGAATGAATGAGTTAAGACAACATATTTCGTTTCAATCGTATTCAGTTGAAAACTGTTGATTTTTTGTTCTATTCGCAGTAATCGCATTGATTGTAAAAGTTTTATTCAATGGTATATTTGCCAATAAATTAAACCGCACATCGAATCATCCAAGCCTCAATTTGCATTTTTCTTCATTACAATGAGATCGTAGCTCGGGCTGTAATGTTTTCCTTGAGATAAATCTTCGTTGTTTTTTTTTTTGCTTCGTTGTTTATTTATACCTACGGTTGGCTCCGACCAAAAAGTGGTAATTCCACAGCACTACCGTTCATTTCTTGTTTTGCTACCGTATATTCATAAATAGAGCACAAGAGCATTGGCTCATTCTATAAATCCATGATGCATGTTGCATGAAGATGAAGATTGAAAAAGGTGTGTCACACTAAAGCGTTCGTTTTTTTTTTGCTTTTGCTTTTGCATTCGCGCTTGCAAGGCGAATGACTTTTTGCAAGTTCAGTGATACAATTAAAATATCATATTTTTGTGTTTATCTGATGATGACCTCACCAACTAAATGCAAAACACTTAAAAATGCATCAAGGTGAATCAGATGAAAATCTTTTCATTCATAAACAAAGTGAGCACTGCTCAAGTGAACAGTGAACAGTCATCATACAGAAGCTCCAACTGAAAAAATTTCTGATGATATTTTAAATAAAGATTCGAATGTTCGGAAACATATTGCGGTTACATCGAAATATTATAAAAAAACCAACGAATTAGACTTCCGATTGTTATTAGACTGGCTTTTGACGCATGAATTTAATTTATTCCAATCTGAATGATGGTCGGAGAATCGTTAATTAAATGGGATAAAAAATTGAAAAAATTTCCAAAACGATGCTTCAGTAAAATAATTTAAAAAAAGACAAATGGATAATTGCTCGGCTATGCAAATGTGAACCATTTCGATTTCCGCTTCTGGTTTGTTTCTTACATCATTATCTCGATTTCGAAACAAATATTGAAAAATTGAAATTTCCAAGAAAAAATACGGAATGCCCAAAACGGTACAATATTGGAAACTTGAGAATGAAGAATTTCATTGATGAGTTTCTCCAGGATGCCGACGCTCTAATACATACATATTTAAATGACAATAACAATAACATTAAATATACTCAAAGATAACTAGATAAAATCACTTATCGTAGGCATTCCATACTGTGTGGATTTGTACAAAAAAAAATAAAATAAAAATAAATTGAGAGTGTTATGGTGAAGATGAATCGGTTCACCGATACACGCTTCAAGTCAGAAAATTCATTTTGTGTAAATGATACGTGGCTTATGAATTCTAGTAATCAACTTTCTTACAAATAAAACTGATTTTAAAAGCAGATATGATTTTTCAAACGTGTTTGCAATCGAAATAAACTCATCATTCAAATCCAAATGGTCTTTGGTATACAATATAAATAACTACGATCATTTTATATACATATTTGATAAAGATATCAAATTTCTTATTTCAAAAATCAATTTGTTCGGAAATTGTTATCAAAATGACATTTGTTAGTGTCGTTTGAATTAATGCATCATGTATGTTAATATTTCGTCGTTTCAAACTGTTTCGAATACTTATTCTATATTTATTAAAATGGTCAATTCTATGTTCAATGTTTTCATTGTTCATTCTATCATTCCAAAGCGAAAAAAAAATATTAGTGAGTGAAAGAGTTAATTGGCTGTATTTCAAATAGTTTATGATCGGCTGTTAAACAATCGGTTTAACGCTTGAAGGATTACATTTTTTCTAAAATATCATTAATGACAAAATGCACTTTGATATGTGTGCATTGTGTGCAGTGTGTTTTGTATCGTACAGTCAATGAAGAAGCTCTCTCAGCTGTGTGCTATTGAACTGTACAATTAAATTGTCACATGAGCTTAGCTCTGTCTACGGAACAATTAGGCCTGGTGATAGTAAATCACGAGTGACGATTACACATAAAATGCAATAAAATAAAATAAAATAAAATTAAACAAAATAAAGTAAACTTTGTTGCAATTTACACCATTTCGCTGTTGTAATAAATGTACATGCGACATGACTTACACACAAACACGACAAACTCACTGCATGTAATTGGTTAAATCTTTTTTACAAATCAAATGATTTAAAAAAAGAAAAAAAAATTCAAATCCATTCAGCTCCGGATTTTCCGTTTATTCCATCATAGATTAACCATTTTAATTAGGATTTACGTGACAAGATTGCCTGGAGGCAAAGTTGAAATATACATTTGAGATTTTATGATTGTCGTTTGAGCTCATGTTGTCGTTGATGACTCATATAACTTGATTTTAAATTGAGTTCGTAAGCCAAAACAAATGTGCATTTAAGATTTGCAACTCAATATACCTACATTTAATTTCTCTTCATCCGAAGAAATGTGTATGTGTTTTACTTGTTGACGCAAAAATTTTGCATCTGGGATATATTTTCGTCTGAAATCTACAGCATGTGATACTATAAAATTGGAATTGTCGATCCTCTACTACACGAATAAGTAACTAGATGGAAACTTTGTCACTTAATGAATAATGAACTGCGCACTAAGAGTTTGTTGAACCAGTTTTGATGTACTGGGGCAATTGTGGTGAATCTTCGCTGTTATTCTCGAACAAATTTCCATAGTCAGATGCAAGAATTCTATTTATTTCATTGTCTACATATATCGAAATGTATTTTCTAAAAAAAAAAAAAAAATTAAAAACTTTTTTTTTCTTATTTATCATTTGTAGATCAATTCATACAAATATCACCAATATCAATTTCATCACCATCCACTTCATTCGATTGTACATCACTCAAAAATTGAAAACGCAACCAAAATGAAGTCGAATGCATCAGACAGCACCACCATGGATATTCCCAATGAAAAATATTCATTGCGTCAGCGACAAAAACGATCGACACGAACAAATAAACAGAACGATAACAATTCGACGGATGCCATCAACGATTCATCGTCGGCTACTGAAATTCCACCACAAACAAAAACCAACAAAAAATCAAGTGGAAAAGCGAAATCAAAACAAAAAGCTGCACCACTTAGTAAATATCGTCGAAAAACGGCCAACGCACGCGAACGTATACGTATGCGAGAAATAAACAGTGCATTCGAACATTTGAGAAATTGTGTTCCATTATCGATATGCGAAGGTAGCCCGACCACTAACAATGAAAAATTAACCAAAATTACCACATTACGTTTGGCCATGAAATATATTAGCACATTAAACAATATTCTGAATTCATCATATGTGGATGCAGACACAAGCGAATTATTGAACAGCATTATCAATAAAACAACAATGCAACTGCCATCAAGTAGCCATACGATGGACAACAACAATGACATCACAACACAAAATCATAACAATAATAATAATATTCATAATAATAATGATAATAATAAGAAATTGAACATGAACTCATCGAATACCACACCAACAAAAGGTAAACGAAAATCGAAAAAATCCGAAACAACGGCAAACAAACGACGAAAAACTAAACCTAAAACTACAATCACAAAAACGGCTCGAGTTAAAACCGCAACGAAAGTGAACAATTTCAATTCCATACCGAATACATGTTTAACTCCACCGCTATCATCGACCGACAGTCCAATCGATTTAGGATTGATGCTTGAATCAGATGGTGAATCGTTGCATTTATCTGAACCATGTTTGAGTCCATCACTTTCGTCATGCCAGCAAACAAAAGCATTTAATACATCGATAATTTCGCCTCCGTCATCGATAACCATGTCAAATGGATTGGATATTGGTCTTTTTCTTGATTCCGATACGGATTCATTGCATTTTCCGGAGCCATGCTTGAGCCCATTAGATGCTGGTTTTGATACATTTAGTCCGTTTGGTGATCTTTTGCAAGCCGGCTTTGCTGAACCAACATCATTAGACATTTATTTGACTTAAATTGGTAGCGTCATTCATATATGAGGCTATCCACCTAACATTCATGTTACTATTTTTACATTAATTGTATACATCATTCCTGCACAAATTGAACCCAGTTATTTCTCAATGTGTCATATTACTGTTTAATCAATAGATTAAAAATCCACAAAGGGTGCTATATTTTACGATTATTTTTCTTTGTATTTTTTTTTTTTTTAATTCAAGTTTTCTTTTGGCGATTTTTATTTTGGGTGTGTGGTTTAAATAAATTTTTCGACATTTACAATTGATATAAACATCAAACATATGAATATTAATTTATTTCTTTTTTAATTTTACATATCTTAAGAGAAATCTAAACTAACGATAAATTAAGCATGATACAAAATACTCTGAAACGGAATAGCTCATGTTTACTTCATTGGACCATAGTTTAATCGCAATACTTTAGACATTATAGCATTTGCTTGAAGTCATATCTATAATCGACTTCCATTAGAAAAGTAAAAAGTTTGGGCTTTTGATTGCAATTTTTTCTAACATAATACACTTTGAATAATTTGAAAAAAATTTGCCGAAAAATGAAGAATCCTAAATTGTTTAGTTGACTTAAGTAAGTTAAGAGCATAATTCATTCACTTGGAATGCTTTTAGCGTTCATTTTGATTCACCGATGTTTCAAGTATAACTTTTTAAAAGTAACAAAAATGTTTGTTAAAATTCAATTAAAAGAATGTGCCGGCAATATTCATAATTTGCAATATATTGAGTTTTTAGTTTGAGATGGACAAAAGCGTAACACGCTCCATTATCGTCTCTATCTTCTATCTAGGTTATGTTTTTCTTTTACCGATAGCTTCTCTTGCTAATTTGTATGTAAGATTTTGATATGTATACATTAAATTTATTCTTATAAATTAATTACGAACGAAGCGACGATTAATAATTTATGAAAGCAATTTCATGAAAATTAAATTCAAGCTGTTCAGATTGCGAAGGGGATTTTTTTTATTTTCATTGTGCCTTTCTAGTTGTTAAGTTGTTTGCGTATTTATGAAATACAAAATTGGAAAAATTAAATTTTGAATTGATGACATAATTCTTTGTTCCGAAATTCAGTTCTTTTCTTAGAAAAAAAAAAAAAAAAAAATAACAAAAACAAAAACTACACACAACAAAAATAAACATATGAATGAATGGCATTCGAAACGATTGAAGGAAAGAGAACGTAAGTGGGTGAGTATTTAAACTCTTAGAAATGCATTGAAGATTTATTTTGCAATTATTTTTCATTCTGCATAAAAGCAATTTATCGCTTGATTAAAAACCGAAAAACTGCCGACTTCAGCTACAATGTTATTTAAATTCAATTAAGTTAAGTGCATATTTGTTGAATGAGCAGCTGACTGCGTGGATTCTATAAATAGGGCGCTGCATCACTTTGTGTATTCTACACAGCAAAATACTTTTGAAAAATGATTTATTGATTTATCCAGTTCAGTTTTCAACAACATTCAATTTTTCTTATGATTTTATTTAGTAAATCGCACCATAATTTCATCAATTGATTTCTATGTCAGTAAAATAATAGAAAAATACAAAGAAAAATTTTTTTTTCGTTATCACCTCAAGCAGTGTTAATTGATACATTAATTGTTTTTTTTTTT
>GL501490.1:1115496-1146890 GCA_000149185.1 Mayetiola destructor
GCCTGCGACTACCTTGGTATTTGATTCAAATCTCTTTTTGATTTAATAATCTTATAGCTGAATAGGACTGTAAAGTTCAAACCTTTGATTCTGTCATTTGATGGGTCCCATAAAATTATTATTCTCAATAGCGAAGAATTTGTCAAAAATACTTTATTCGATTGTGATCGATAAAAAAACCCTTTTTCAACGAAGCAAAAAGCTAATAGCAAAAGAGTCAGGAAGTCGAAAAAAGATCACCACAAAAATGCAATTACTATGGATTGGCATATTTACAAATAGCCCGCAAGCTATACGAATAAAATCATCATCAAACTGAGGATTATAAATTGAATCGAGAATTTTCATTAAGATAACAGTTTTAATTTGATTGAATAAGAAACACTAATGGGAAAAATGTTTTAAAAATATGTGGCATTAAAATATAAATATGATTACGAAACATAGATTCATGGACGAAATGGTTGACTTTTTGCAAATAACCAATTATGGCTGAAGTGTTATTTCTTTTTGAATCATTGTGCTGTCGAATAAAAATTTAAATTGTTCTCTTTCAATTCTATGTAGCAGGCCCTAAAATAAGCGGGCAGTTGTCCAAAAATGGGCAGTTGTATTTGGTTTTGGGTAGTTGTTTTTTGGTCTTATTTTAGGCAGTGCTATGTAGTATTACGTTTGTTAATCGCCGATTGAATCATCATCATTGGTAATTGATATGCGACTCGTCAAGAGGAAAAATCATTTCCCAAATTTAAAATATCTTATTGACTAGTGATGATTGTTAGGGGCTCCACGCAAATTAAAATGGAATGGAAAAGACTGCGTTCACTGATTTTTCATTCCCTAAATACATTCGATTGATCATATCCGGTATCTAGAGCGATGATTCAAACAACAAATCGATCTATATGTATTAATGCATTCAGTAGTCGGCTGGAATTTTTCATATCCGTAATTTGGAAGAACTGATAAGCCACCGTTTATCTTGATTGAATGGTAAAAATATTCACTCGATACAAAATCAATACGCCTCCGATGTTTCCGAACATTCATGTATGTAACATTGGTTTATGAACAGTGTAAAATCAGGAAGACGAAACAAATAATCAAAAAAGAAAGAAAAAAAAAACGTTGCAATATTTATGATTGAGATGAAGTGAACATTTGTTTATTCTCTCTATTCTCTATGCACCGGCACGCTTACACATGATACACATTACATATTACTCAAGAGATTTGAAAACACCTTTTCACATCCAAATCGAGTCAGTAAAATGGAATTTTTTTTTTTGTTGTTGTCCGAAGTGTGGGCTAACAAATCGTAAATATTTTCATGTTAACAGTAAAAATCATGCATGAATAAATGTTTTCAGTCCGAACATGGTTCCATAAACTATTCGTTATGTGCATTTTATAATTCGAATTTTTAGTTCTGTTGTTCATTTTTTTTTTTAACTAAACGAAACAATGAAGGAATAAAATGCGCTTAGTTTTTGAGCAGCTTCTTCAATCGATAATGTCCGAGCGATTTCAAACCAAAAAATTTTTTTTATTGCCTTTGAGTGTTAACCATAGGAAAGAAAAAAATTGAACACGAATATCTTCCGAAGAAAAAGACAAAATCGATCTAACAAATTAGACTTTAGAGGCAGGATATGGCAAGCAGTTTTGATGTGAACAAATAGCACATATTCAATATTCATAGACCTGTTGTTGTAACTTTGCATGTTGTATCTTCTGAATGTTGTATATTTTTGTATACAAGTATTGGTATGAAATGAAAAATAAATCGAAGAGTTGCCTGCTTGAATGGATCAAATATTAAAACGCAAAATGGCCCACGCATTCTAAAATTCATATATACTACATATATAATTTGTAAACTATTCTCATTGATAGCACAAGCCATTATAACACTTCAACAACAGAGGATCAATATTCAATGCACGAATATCCAATCAAACTAAACTCAAATCATCGTTTCTATATGAATTTCTATGTGCAGTGGATGGATACGTCGATAGTTATTGTTAACTTTATAACATTTTCCCCGAATTTGAACTATAACGCTTAATGCCAATACGGCAACTTCGAATCATCACAGGAAGTGGAGAACCAGTCAGCCAAAACAAAACTGGCCGACAAAATGCGATATTTAAAATTGTTGGCGAAAGCGAAAAGCCAGGAAATTTCATCAAAGCCAAATGAATTACAGTCGATTGGATAGCAATAAAGAGAAAAAAAGTGTGTTGTATTTTCGCGGCTCGGTTAACAGTGTTTATGAAATAGATGCATAATTTATATTATGGAACCAAAAAACGAGTCTACATCATAGCGGATTAAATACATTCCGGTTTTGCGTGTATTTGGGAAGCAAAGCCTTCAACGCAAACTGCAGCCTTTCTGGGAACTAAAAAATTGGCATGAGTTCTAAGAAGCATTCGAACTGTTTGCATGGAAACGAGAGTATCCCATCGGATAATGGATTATTTGGCAAACTTGTTCATTAATTAACGGAAACGTTACGTGGCTGTCATGTTCAGTGGTCATCGGTGACGTCGAATGCATGAAACTTTTGCTCGCACACTACATGTGTTGTGAAATAAATGGAAGTTTAAAGACGACAAACTCTTTATTTGTGATTTATATCTTCTAAACATGATATTTTCGTTGCCATCTAATTTATTTCAATGCAAACAAAATAAATTAATTCATAACAACAACAACAACAATAATTATTTGATATACTCATATCCGAATCAATAATGACATTAAACTAAAAACCGTTGCATTTTTATGCATAAATCTTTATTAATTCAATAAAATGATCTTTGTGAAAAGGAAAAAAATGAATCTAATAATTGACAAAAAGGCAACGCTCAGTGGTAAAAAAAAAAGAAGTTATAAACAAACGAACTGTTGACGATTTGCATACAATTCCAACATCAATTTAATAAATTTCATTCAATGTTTGATATGTTGGGTGCGGCCAAAACTATTTCGAAATTTATAAATTCAATTTTGATTCAATTTTCCATTGTTTAGGTTTTGCCGTTTAAACGTTACAGCGATTTTGGGTTGTTCATTGGACATATTAAATTTATAGCGCCGCTATTTATACGATAAATAAAATGCATCCCACAATAAGTGTGGCAATTTTATTTAAAAGAATGCTTCCACCCATTAAAACATTGGAAGGGATTCAATTTCAAATGATATTTAAAACATTATTTACCATGGTTAGATGCCTAGTAGTTATTCCAATAGAATTTTCATTGTTTCATTCTTTAATTTAGTATCATCAGTTTGTACAAGAAAATTCCTCATTCGCTGTATCTGATTGCTCATTGCTCATATATGTATAAATGCATGGAACGACAAGTGTTTGCAACAATATTTGCAACACGAAACAGCAGACGCATTCAAAAACTACAGCACATTCATTGATCGATACGGAATTTATAATTGCGCTATTTATGAGATTGTATTTATATCGGAACGAATATTTTTATTTATTTTTTCAATGCTATAAATCCAGAGTTCTGAAATTCGATAGAACTCAAAGCAAAAACGTTTGAAATAACTTTACAGATATAATTCCATTCTTGGTATTTTTTTTTTAAATTTCACAGTTGCAACGATAACATAGACAGAACGTTATACTTATCAATTGAAATTAATTGCTGATACGAATGAATTGTGTGCGATAGAATATTTCAATTGAAATAATCTGGATATTTATTGCTTGTTGCATGTGTCGAATGATAAAATAAAATAGCATTGAATTCAATGCATAAATTTGTCATCGGAAGTGTTGAACTGTCGGCGCTTCTTTAAAATTTTTTCGATACGAAGCATAGAAAGGGACAGAACTGAAGGAATGATGTGTGATATACCATTGTAAAATACATGAAAATAAAGATGAATTTTCCGTTCCTCGATCCAAGTATGGCGAATGCCGAATGTTCAATAGTTTTTTTTTCTCCCATAATCTTTTTGCTCTTCTTGAATTCAAAGTTGCGAATATTAAATGTGCATTGTGCATTCGATATCCGATATGTTCGATATTTGACATTATGAAATATTTTGCTTGTCAAGCAAAATGCACAAACCATGTGTGTTGAAATCGTTGTAATTTTACATATACACACACACACACACACAATAATTTCATTTCCGTATGACAACCATTGACCAATATCGAATGGTACAATCATTGAACACATTAAGATGAGAAGTGATCATAAAATGCGTTCATAAAATATTCTGAAATGTGTCAACGACATAAATTGCATTTTAATTCATTTTCAATATCGAAAAATATCTCGATATTATTATGAGCGGCTTTGTATGCATACATGCTGGTTGCTTGTTGTCGATGATATTCTTTGTAAATGGTTTTTTTCTCTTCAAGGAGCGGCATCACGGTTATATCGGAACCTTTTTAAATTTGTTGTGTGCTGTGTGTGTGTGTGTGATAAGTCAAAGTGAATCAATTTTATGCGTTGCGAAATACGACGACGTTTCGATAGCGGATGATTCAAATTGTCGTTATTATGACTGTTTCGTATGAAATGACAAAATGTTGGGGCTTTTAGAGAGTACAAAGTGTACACTGTTTTGCGCAAATGCAAAGTTTAAGAAATTGAATATTTGAAATTCGAATATGATTATTCATGAATGTATTGTATATGAAATTCGAACATTTCTTTTGGCAATTGTATTTGGCGTTCAACTAAAAATTACTACCCGCTGTGTGTTGTGAGATACTGAATGTAATAACAATGATAATAATCCACGTTTAATGTGTTTATTGAAAGCTTAAATTGAGATATACTTGAATCGTTTCTCTTCTTTTTTTCTTCTTTTTTTCTTTTTTTTTTTGTATGCAGATCGAAACGTGTATCGAATGGTCGTATCCAAAACAATGAAAATCAAATGAGTCAACAATCAATTCAAATAATAATAATAATCTTCAACTACCGTTTGCGTTAGTAAATTTTGCATCATTTCCCTGAAAACAAACCATTCAAATGCAAAAAAAAAACAAAACAAAACAAAATGCGTATCGAATGTTTGATTCAAAGGAAAATCTCTAATCAATACAGTATTTAATGTTATGGATTTATCGACATCGGGTGATATGATTGCAAACGAAACAATTTATGCTTCTATTTAGTCTCTTCTGAATGAAATGAACGAAAGAATGTGAATAGTGAATAGTGTCGGCACTTGGGATCATCATCGATTTAAGATACTCAAAACAATGGGACATTTACAGAAAGATGAAGATTTACTAAACGAATATGCGATGTGCATTACCATACATTTAATGTGGTTACGATGTTCCTATTTCATCCAAATATTTAGCAGCGGCTCAACATGTTGAGTTCAAATAAAACAAACATTTAGCGACTGGGAATAGAAAATGTTACGTGCTTAGCTCTTCGAATTAGATGCAAAGGCCAATTGTTTTCATTCGCGCTAAAACCACATTCTACAGACGTATATCTGATGCAATGACTCACGACATGTAGCCAAATAATAATGTGTGTATTATCTATTTAGCTAAAAAAAAAAATTAAAAAGTTCAGAAACTTATTCTCAGAACTCAGAAGACTTACATAGAAAACAGAGGATTATGTGCGAAGCATAGGGATGCTCTGTGGAAACCACAAAATTACATAATATATTAGTAAATTCCACTTCAAATGGGTATTTTATTTGCATCACTTGATATTATGCACCTCTTAAAGCAAGGACCAATTAAGGAAATTTTTAGAATTCATCAAATTCACATATCTTTCAATCGTATCAATTATTATAAACCAGAATTTATCCGCCTACATTTTGGGACACTAGTTCATAAATTTATTTTTCCCGTTAAATCAGCGAATGAAAAAATAATTCTCCGAAATTTCAATATAAATCCATTAAGCGCGAAATACATAATAATCGAACAAGAGGAATGTTGCTTATTCTGTTTTTTTTCTTTTGGAATAATCAAAGCGTTTCACGTTGCGATAGGCGGCAAAAAGATATACATTTCTAATTTTAATAAATACTTAATGTGCCGAGAAAAACTGTATCTCGGTTCTTTTCACTTGTAAAATCAATATCGATATGTTCGATGTTTTTGTTTTATTAATTTCAATTTATCGATCGATTTTGGAAAATTTATTGCCCGCTCGTTTTCCATTAAAGGTATTTTTTACTCGAGCAGTCACATGATTAAAAGTATAACTGATTCAATGATTCATGTTCAAATGATCACAATAAATTGTTATTCAGTTCGTTTAAATGATTTATTGTTACCTATGGATCAGTTAGTTCAATTCGCAGATCGCAGACAAAACAATGAATTTCAAATAAACAAAATAAAGACTTTTATTTTTTCAAAATTGAAATATCCCATCAAAACCAAAGATTTATCGCATCAAATCGTTATTGTTTTGTATTCGTTGTTTGATGCACGTCGTCAGTTCACAGTAGCATTTATTATTTATCATTTGAAGATGCAATAATAGAATCTAAAAGATTCATGAGGCTATGTTAGCCTTTTCGAAGTTTGACCTGATTGTTTGCTTCTTTTAGAGTCAATATGAATATATGCCGATAATAATTTATTTTGTCCAACACTTCCTATCCCAAATTTCCTATCTCAATTTAGATATCCGGCATGAGCTACATTTGCGGTAGTTTGCTTCGAAAACAAGGTGCGAAATCAGAATTTCCATTGCGATAGGAGATAAAAGCCACTTAGCTCAATTCAAGGCTTTTAATGATTCGTGCACTGCCAAAAAATTAAAAAAATCGTATGTCCGGACAGTTGTGGTTGTCAAGCAATAATCTTTAACCATTTTCCGATAGATAATGCAGGGACAAAAATCCTCCGAAAAGAAACGACATTTATAATTTAAAAAAAAAATAAAGCCCAGCCGACACCAAGATGAATCGGTGACACAAATAGCACAATGTTCATTATTTTCTGAAACTGGATTAATTTCGAAAGCACTTTATCAATCACATAATTTGTGTTTTCATTTTTTCAATGAAGAAATATCCGAAATAATTCCTGATAAAAATTGAGCCCATAAGTATGCTATTGCATTTCGATTAACGATTTAACCGGCGAAAAGGTCTCTTCAAACTTGAATAAGTTTATTTGCAATTCTTTCACAGATGACATCTACCGGAAAAAATTTGTAAGTAAAACAACAACTGACATATGGAAGAAATTGTAATATATATATTCACGCGTAAAATCAGATGGTTTACAGTCATCGTCGAGAAATCATAGTCTCTTAATAAGCAGCTAAAGTGCTAGATAAATATTGGATTGTTTAATTTTTGTTGGAAATTTTGTTTAAAATAATTGAGTCATTCGAATTTTGGTTAAGCGAAACATAAGAAGTTCGTGAACATTAACAAAGCAAATCCCATTAAAAAATAAAATGTCGAATGAACCAGATGTGATAAGAATAAATGGTTTAAAAGTCAGCAATGGAACTTCTGCGACGGGAGAACTTGAGCCAAAGACTCCATTTCTAATTGGTGTTGCTGGCGGCACAGCATCCGGAAAGGTATTTGAATTCATTTAATTCCTCAATAAACATTAGTTCAAATTTGCCATGCACGTGTCACATTATCAGTGAACACTTTATGCGTCGATTTAAATGTTCTTACATACAAAATTTGTTATTTGTTTTTCAACATGCATGACCCAGTCGACGGTCTGCAAACGAATAATGGAACATCTTGGACAAGCCGATATGGAGCATGACCAACGTCAGGTATTTGAAGAAAAAAAAATCACATCATTTCTTTTTTTTTTCTTTTCTTTCATTGAAATATATTCGAACCGATTCGTTTATAAATAGATATCAAAGTTTAGATTCAAGGTTAGGTTTGTTTTTGAAAATAAAAATTGCATTCTATTCAACGTAAATTAGAATTGAAATGACCTTGAAAATAACAACGACATTCGCAATGAAAAAATATTTAAAAACTCAGTTCAACTCACCACCAAACCATAAACCATTCGAATTAATTTAATTCAGTGTTTTTTTTTTGCCGCATAATTGTTATATATTATGCCAAGTGTAGGTTGTGTGCATTAGTCAAGACAGTTTTTATCGTGAGCTGGACAGTGCGGAAAAAGCGAAGGCTGACAAAGGACTCTTTAATTTTGATCATCCATCAGCGTTCAATGATGCACAAGTATTGCAAGTTTTACAGGATATTTTAGCTGGCAAAAAGGTCATCGTTCCAGTTTATGATTACAAAAATAATGCACAGTGAGTCCATACATTAATATATTAACATATATTAGAATTCAAAACTGAAATTTGAGTGAAAAAAATAATAATAATTTTGGCCATCGTATTTTTGATTATTATTCTAAAGATGTCCGGACAATCAAATGACCATTTATCCAGCCGATGTCGTTTTATTTGAAGGCATTCTTGTGTTTTACTTTCCAGCAATTCGTGATCTATTTCATATGAAATTGTTTGTTGATACTGATTCGGATACGCGTTTATCGCGTCGAGGTAGTTAAAGATTCAAAACTAAAATGCAGCGCTATTTATTTGGAATTTTTCTAATTTTCATATCGTTTTCCAGTTATGCGTGATATCAGCGAACGTGGTCGTGATTTGGAGCAAGTGTTAACACAATACATGACATTTGTTAAGCCAGCCTTTGAAGAATTTTGTTTACCGGTATGATTTTGTAGCGGAATAAAATTTCACAAATAAATTATTTACTATCCGCTGGAATTAAATGTTTGATTTTCACTGTTTCAGACAAAGAAGTTCTCAGATGTAATTATACCAAGAGGGGCGGATAACAGTGGTTTGTAAACACTTATTTCATTCCATGCATGTTGATCACATTGATTACAATTCAGTATAAATTACAATCGGCAACAATTAAGGTTGTAATGTGTTTTTACTGAATTGTGTTATTTTGGATCAACATGCTCCACAAATTCTAACTTATTTCGATCAAAATGTTGCGCTGAAGTTTTTATACATATAAAAGTGGAATGCATTTAACATTGTATGGTGACGGAGAAATATCAATTTTCTCGGTTCACCTGCAGATGGGCTTTTGCTTTGTTCCTTTATTCAGAAAATATGAATAACATTCCCGTTTGAAATTTGATTTGACGTTGCAGAATCAAATTTTAGATGGAGATCAAGTAATGACCAACGAAATGATCAATCTCTGCTGGAATATTCTTGTGACTCTATCATTATTATTTTTTAACCAAAAATTGCTTTACTTTCGAGAAAATTGTTTAGTGATTTTTGGCATGTTCTGCTGTTAAGAAATATGATGCACGTTTGTCGTATATTCACTGACATTTAAACATTATTTTATTAAACGATTGACATGAGACAAATCGTCCACATTTATTAATATGATTTTTTTTTTCATTGTATATTTTTTTTCGGTTGTATTATTGTCTGGTTCTTCTTCTTCTTCATTGGAAATCCGTGTGTGCGCTTATTGAAACCAAAAAAAAAAAAACAAAACAAAACAAAACAAAAAAAACAATGTGTGCAGTTGCAATTGATTTGATAGTTCACCATATTCGTGACACAATTTTGCAGCCGAACGGAATTCCGAATAACTCCATTAATCATAATTATAACTTTCACAATGGTTTAAAAATGAACGGTGCTAACGGCCTACTCGACGAAGAAGTTTTTGAGCACCAATATGATTGATGTTTGTTTTAAATAATTTTTTTTTTGTGTTTAAGTGATACAATTAATAATAATTATTCGATTATTTTTTTTTTCTACTTATGTGCGATTATTTTTGTAAATTGTATACTATTTCATGTCATTTCAGCTATATTATTTTTTTTTAGTCTTTTCCAAGTAAAACTTATGTTCAAATTTTTCAGATTATTATCATTTTTCATACTATGTTTTGAATTCTTTCAGATTATATCATTATTTTTATTATTATTCTTCGAAACGGATTAAATTGATTTTTGATTGTTTACAAATAATAATGACACAAAGTCGCAATGACCGATTGTTGTTTATTGTTTGATAGACGGTTTCGAATAACATATAATAGTAACAAAATCGTTAAGCAAATATTGATATTTTCTCATATAATTATTTGTCGTTCTATAACGTTTAATTTGGATGAAAATAATCGTTTAAACAATTTAGACAATTAAGACTTTTGATAAGCGATAACGAATAAAAGTTGCTGTGTACGCAATAAATCATCGTTTTTATATAAACGTTAAATACGTTATTCTAATAAAATATCCACAAAAAATACGAAATCCTTCACATTTCTAACTGTCAAGTCTTCTTCCAGTGACCAGATCGCTTTTTTACATATTGTGAGATTATTTGAATCATCATTACTGATCGATCTATTTCAAATGAAAATCATCATTTTGTAGATGAATCATTAAGAATCTCATACTAATTTGGATTTGAATCCGACGATTACCGCAACGGTAGACTTGCTTGACTATAATGTTGCAGAGTTTTATCTACAATTTTTGTTCAAGTGTCAAAACTGTTCAACGGTGTCCTATAATGTGGGTTTTTTGATACCGAATGTACTACTCGCTATTCGGTAACATTTCACTTGGAAGTTTATTTTACTTTTGGAACGATAAAAGCCTAGATTAGGCTACAAACAATGTTATTCTCAATAAGTCGCTATGCTTTCATTAAAATATTAAAATATTATGATTCATGCATTCGATCACACTCAGTCTTTTTCAAATAACAATAAATAATTTCCAATATTTTGAGATTGGAATAATCTCAATTCTCAATAACAACAATGAAAATCAACAACTTATGAGTAACAACCAAAAATCACAATTGGATTTTCATGCTCAATTTTGTGTTTTCTTAAAATTTCAGTTGCAATTGAATTGATTGTTCAGCACATTCGTGATTTTTTGAACAATCGAGGACGCAGTATTGATCCAGAAGTATCACCAATTGTTTACAGAGATGATTTAGATTTGAGTAGTGTTGGCACCGAAGAGGCTGGCAGCTCTGAGACAAGCACACCAATACATGGTAAGAAAAAAAATGAAATACATTCACAAAGTATGCATCGACCGCATTAAATGATTTGTTGAACATATATTCATCGAATGATAAGCATTGAATGAATTTCATCAACACGTGACTTCGTTTTTAATTAATAAAAAAAACAAAAATTACAATAAATGGTTAAGACGTTAGAGGTTGAAGTATTTTCGGCCGTATACACACGTTCATTGTACGGATCGGTGTGCTTTTAAAACTATTCTATGATTATTTTCAATGTGTATTAAGATAAAACCGAAAGCACAATTAGTCACAATTTCTATTTCTATTTTTTGTTTTTGTCTTCATTTGACTTGATGAAAATTTCTTCTGACAAAGTTTGCATTAAGATCAGTTATTTTACTTAATTTTAAATTCAGTTAAATTGAATTTCATTATGAATTGTACTGTACTGAGCTGATGCAACTCAATTGAGTAAGATTCATCGTAATTTAGTAACGTAGTTGAGAATCTAATTGTTTGATTTATTTGTATTAATTTAGTTTTAAGGAATTTTTCTTCAGTACTAATTTTTTAGTACAATAATAATAATCATAATGATAACACACGAAACACACGAATTTGTTCAGCTTATTTTCATTAATTTTGCTATTATCATTTGTTTTGTTTAATTTATTTTCATTGTTTCAAAAGTTTAACCAAAGAAAAATGGCAATTTATCATAAGTGTCCTCCATTTATGGAGAAGAAAAATCATCCGATCTGATATTGAAAAAAAAAAATAGAAAAAAAATTGATCAAAATTCAAAATCTAAAAATTTATCTTTTCTTGCTGTGCTATTTTATTTCTTCTCTATTGTACAATTTCCAATTAATTTTATTTCTTTCGTTCTAATTTCGTACACGTCAACATTTTATTCATGCTAAACATGGAAATACGATTTCCTGGTATAAACAAAACAAAAACAAAAAAACAAATGAAAAACAAAAACTCCAAATCACTTCCGATCGATCAAAATAAAACTATCTAAAAATAATTGTAAATCGAATCATCAAAAAAAATTTAAGGGAAAAAATTGTCGGCCAGTCAGCGACGCTATTCAGCTCTATCAAAAAATATCTATTTACAAGCACAAAATAACATGTACTTAAGCCATTTTCCAAAAAATAGCTACTTCAAGGTCCTAGATATCGATTGAAGGAATTCCGAAATTCTGTCGTGAAAAGGAAATTTTTCGAACAATTGATGGACACTGACACCTGACACGGAAAAAAAATATATGATATAATTACACAAAACGCAATCGTTTAATTTATTTAATATTTAAGAAAAACAGAAGTTATTTTCAAGACTTTATTTCACCTACAATTTTTCGATTGAAGAGCAACAAATGATTGTATTTCAAGTGTTAATAAAATTCGCTACAAAAAAAAAAAAAAAAAGAAAAAAGAAATGTGTTTTTTTTTTTAAATAGCCCTTTCAGACGGTCTGATTCATAATTCAATGCACCGGCATCAAGCTAGTTTAAATATTTTGATGTTTATCCAACAATTAATGGCGCTGTATACACTGTACACCTGAATCACTGAAATCAAATGGAATTTGAAACTAACAACACGCTCGTATTAAAGCCAACACAAATGCACATGTATTCTATTTAACAACGTGCAACCAGCCGAACTGACTCAACTTCATTTGTCTGATCAATACATTCAAGCGTTTTTGTGTCACCTATACATGTTAACAATATGGAACAGCAACCGATTCGTTTGTGTCTAGATGTTTGGCAACTTCAGTCCGTTGCTAACTGTTGAGCTTGCAAGTTTATTATTGAAGTTTATGTTATCGTTGGTCGTTTAGTTTTAGTGTTGTTTAATATATATATATTTTTTTTTCCGTTTGTTGCTTTAGCAGTGTTTTCATAGAGAGTTTTCCCGTCTTTTGTCCCATTTAATGCAATAATATCCGATCAAACATTAAATAAAAGTAAATGGGCGAGACAAAAAAAAATTACTAAAATGTTTTGTGTTTTCGTTTGATTCGTGTCTTTGAAAATAAAGGGAAAATATCGAAAGAAAAAAGTGTCCAAGCCCAACACCGACAACAAAATAATTATCGCTTAATGTATTCAAAATAATAAAAAAAATTATACAAATTTAAAAGGGCCAGAAAAGTGTTTGTTTTTTTCGTTCTTTTTTAATTCTCTCTCGCTTGCTCTACTACAAAAGTAAGTGATCACACAATTCAACTGGATTTATAGTACAAAAACCAATGGTGGAGACAACATGAATCGGCTGATCGCATTGAGCCCAATACTTGTGGCTCTATTTATCGGTAAGTGAATATCTTTCTTTAAATCTGGATTATTGGGAGATTTTGCTCGTATATCGGTATACATTATACGTCATGTAGTCCGCCCTCAATTAAAATTCATTTCGTTTGAAATATGTACGTTTATTGTACGCAACACGCAGACAAACATTCTGTTTAATATATACGAATACCATAAAATGCAAATGTATGTGGTAGGTAATGTGTATAAAGTGGTATCGGTGATTTTGTATACCTGGTGTGCGCGTATGACTCAAGTATCGAAATTCGATGAAAGAAGAAAAATGAAGAATCTGTTCGACTTTTTTGATTTTTTTTTTTCTGGACATTTGTTCATATTTTATTCTTATTGCGAGATATATTTTACCATTTTGTTTTTGGTCATTGGTGATTGGTTAGAATTTAATGCACTTTTCTTTGTTTTTTTTTTTGAACCCATGTTGCGTCCAAAATTCAGTTTAAATAGACAAATTATTTACTGTCTACTCTGCGCTTCAACGCTTCTAAATTTGTAACTACATTAAAGTGGAATTTTAAAAGTGAAAAACCAATTCCATTTGTATCATATGCCCAATTTTTTATGCGTTAATTAATAAAAAATCGTATTTTATATTTTATTCATCAAAAAAGTCAGTTTCATTTTCCATTTCTTGAACTGTGAAAGAGAATTCGAATGGATCGTTGAGATGTGAAACGTTTTCCAGCTACGCTTGTAGATTGTATAGCCCTTAGGCGGCATTTCAAAGGCTATTAATTTTTTAACCGTAGCCAATTAAGTCAATTTTACATCCAAACATTCAAATTTCAAATGATTTTCAAGATCGAGAGTGTTTGACCATTCTTTTAAATAAAATTAAAACTTTACAATCGCTCCGAAATTTCAAGCATAAGAATAAAATGAATGGACAAATGGTGTTTGTGGACAATGTGCCTACAAACCGTAACTGAGTTCCCCGTGTGGTACACACATACATACTATGCATTTGGGTTCAAAGCAAAGAACTTTTTTTTGTTTTTGTGTGTGAACAATATTCAATTGTTTGTAATGTGAAAAATAAGACTGTTCGACGAACAATGTTCGTGAGAATGTGAAAAAAAAAATTCTATTCCATTAAAAAGAAATGTCAAGTTTTTTGTTACCAGCCGTTCGGCGGCATAACAAAAATAACTCGTCTCTTAATTTCAAAACACAGTATGCCATGCAAAATACACAATAAAGAAAAAAAAACAAACGACGTCATTTTAATTATTATGGAGATTGAGTAAACATCAATCAGGAAAAAGTCTTTACTTCAAAATGGCAGAATAGCGAGCAGGTCTCAAATGAACATACAAATATGTACACTATTTGATGCTAATAGCCAGTAGCCAGTTGCTATAAAACCAGATTCGTTTTTGTATTGTGTAATCGAGAACGAATATATTCGTGTTCAATGACAAATATTGATGAATTTCAAATGATATAAACAATAACTACAATAGCAAACATAATTTACTATAGTAGTTATTGGGTGATCGATGAAAACCGACAAATTGCATTTGAATTAAATGGAAAAATAAATGTAAAAGAGTTTTTATGGTTTTTGATTTTCCACAAAACATTATCGTTGGCTCTTTTCACTTTCTATATGAATGAATGCCTTATTTGTAATATCGCATTGAAAATCAGTCAGACGATATGAAAACATATTCAATTGTTAAAATATTTATATCTATTGAAATTTTCATAAAAATTAATGAAATTAAAGACTGGAGGGCGGAATAATTTCGATTGACTTTGTTTAGTGAGTCAGTGAGGCAATTTTTCTTTTCTGTATCTACACTTTATTCATTTTCTACCTGTTTATATGCTGGTGCATCCATGCTTGACTCAATAGGCCATGTATCTCACTATTTACTATGCGTGCAATGAGCGCAGATAGAACGAACGAGTATCGCAGAATATAAACAGCATTTTTTTTTTTTTCAATTCACTCGACCATTGATTATTTTTTTTTTTTATCTCTAGTATTTGTTTAATATGTATGGTACACATGAACATTGTAAATACATAGTAGTTTTGTTGTCTCGAACACAACTCATCTTTCAATTTCAAAAATTGGAAAAGTGAAAAATAAAAGAAATTATTGCCGTTTTCGTTGTGTAATAATGATAATTGTAATAGATGTTTTTGGATTGATGTTTTTGATAACAAACCGAAACAAAATGAAGCAGCCAAAAAGATGAACACAAGGTGAATATGGTTGTGAAAAAGGCCATGAAAAAAAAAATACGTTCTATGTTAGCATTGCATTAAGCATACTGATAAAGAACAGAAATACAAACAAACGAAGAAGAAGAAGAAGGAAAAAAAACCTTTCATGTCCCGTCACGTTTCGATCGTTTCAATCCGTAGAAATGCAGTCGATTTTGTCGTTTTTTTTTCTCTTCCATTTCGTTTTCGCCTGCTATTCGTCAAATTCCAGTATTTCCGTATTGTTTAGCATTTGGTAATACTCGAAATGTCGTAAAATATCGATTTTTAGAATCGATATTGAGCATAACAAAGTCAGCAGAGAGATATAGTCAATAAAGCAGGTAAAAATTAGGCATACTATTTGTAGCTAGAATTTCTGTGAAAATAATAACAAAAGGTTGAAAATCACCAATTCTGTTGTTTGTTTTTGAAAGAAGATCCGAATACAAATATAAGCTATACAGAATGTTTGCGAACAAAATGTGAGAAGAATAGCAAATGATAGTCACCAGTTCTAGCTTATTGTCCAACGAACCGATGTGGTCGCAATGATGCGATAGCTCTGTCAAACCTATGATATGTTATGCCTAGTGCACAGCAGCATGACTCAAAGACATAGGATAGACCCATGAAAAAAAAAAATACAAATTTCTATCACTGCTTGAGATTGAAGGAAAAAATAATAATTCATTATTATTATGGAAATTGCGCATGTTCTTCTCAACATCCTGTGACAAGACTATTTTTTTTTTTTTTTTTTGAATATGAATTATTGAATTGTTTTGCATATTATGAATTAGGGATGGTTTGATCAACGCATAATTCATAATAATCGCTTAACATTATGGTCAAGAAACTCAATTTATTCGCTATTTTATTTCAATCCTCTTTCCGTTCAACTTTAATAACATCCCAATAATATGATTACATACTTGTTATAGCTTTTATACCTGTGCCATTGCAATTTGACGTTAATGCTACTTGAAAAAAAAAGAAAAGAAAGAAAAACTCACGCTTCGGTGCAACAGGTTGGTTGGCATTGCAGCACGAGAATGATTGTTTTCACTAAGTGGCCAAATTCTTGGTCAAAAATGTAAATGAACGCATCTGAAATCCAAAGCATCCATTCTCATTACATATTATTTTGGTATTTGGCGAAATTCTGAAAATGCCTCAATGCCTCATTGTCCCCATACACATACACATACACATACACCATGTTGTTATTTATCATTTTTTGTATCGTAAAATATTTTCAGAATTCTGAAATCGTTCAGGCGTAAACGTTTACGGGTATTTCCGAATGATCTTATTTCTCTGCCGGTTTTGAATGAATGGCGTTGCTCTCGTTCAAAAGCTATGTAAACAGGTTCCAACGTTGTTTTCTTCGTTCGAATGATTTATTCTTAAATTGTAATGCATTCCGATGTGTATTGTAATAAATAATTTTTCAATCGTCAATACTGAACTGAAATCATTTATGTACTTATTGTTTCTGTATCTTTTCAATACTTTCCTAGCCTATATATTCTGTTGATGGATTTTTCATCGTTTCTTTTTTTTTCTTTTTTCGATTATAAAAATTATGAAACTGTGTCAAAATGGAAATACGAGCGATAGCTTCGCAACAAACATATTTTTGTTTTTTAATTTAATAATTCTACACCTCAAGTGAAACTAGCATACATAATAATAATAATGAACGAAATGAACTGAATATTGATGAACTTCAAATTCATCGATCAGCGCATTGAAAATGACCATTCTCTCGAATAAATAAATAATAAATGTATTTTATTGGATCGATTTCAATGATCGAGGTTAACACTCCGAGCAACAAACAATATGAATTCACATATTCTGTGTTCCATTTTAGTCCAAAACGTGCAAACGATGATTTCCAAAGCAGCATGAAAAATTGGTCAAACGAACGGGCCACAGCCATTTGTTGGTTGGCAAACCTAAAAAAGATTCGTAAAATTGAATTAGCTGAAATGTGCACATTCACCATATTCTTGCCAATCATCCTTCAAACAACCGAGTAGAGAACATATGATTCGTTTATTCAGCACGTTCGTTCTCTGATGATTTTTTCAGTTAATCGAAAATCGCGTCAAATAATTTTCGAAAATAAATGCGGTTTAGTTTTTTGTTCATGATGTTGTTGCTTTCTGTTTTGGAATATTGAAATCACACTGAAGATCAATTTATTATTTAATTCTATTTGGATTTTACATCAGATGTGAAATGCTTTCAAATTTTAATTTTCGCTCACCACAGGCCGGATGAGTCTTATTTTAGTTTTGACTGTCATCATCGATATATATATGTCCATTGGGCTACAAAGAGAATGTTCTGATGTAAATTGATAAGTGAAAAACATTTCACTTCCGAAAACGTTCAAATGTACGTAACAGTGTACACCATAGTTTAATCTTAATCTTTTGCACAAAACTATAACGAACACCATCAACTAGATCCAAGATATGCATGTGAAATGAGCTTGCGAATGAAATTCATCTATTTAAAATAATAAACAAACTATTTTTCCAACGAACAAAAGTGGGCAGTTTTTGAATAAATTCTAAAGTTTTGTTTTGTGAAGCGAAAAAAAACCGTTTACCCTTTTACATTTAAATAATAAACAATTATTTACAATAATAGTGAAATGAATAGACGGAAGCTAAAAGAATATCATCTCATTTTTGCAGTCCAAGAAATAATTGCTGCTCGATGTTTATTGTTAATCGTTGACGTTGACCGAACACCGTACAAATGTTTGTCGTTTCAGTTCAGTGAACGAGTGTAGCGTCCATTGCAAAAGATTCACGGTACGAAACATTGTTTCAGCTATTGTTACCACATTATCTATGGACAAAGAATAGATTGAGAACTTTCACGAAATAAAATACCATATTGTCCAGAATTTTGAGGAGAAAAATCAAACGTTAAATTAAATATTCGAGATGCGAAACGATTTGATTTGTGGTCTGATTTGAACTTTCAAAAATTTAATGGAACATATAAACATCATTATATATATATATATGCAGAGCTAAGATTTCAACTTAACGAGATAGATACCGTTCTGAAATTTCGTTGCTTAATCCATTTGTTGTTTGATTGCGTTTGAGACATTCGTTTATTTCAATTAATTTTTTGAGAGATGATGATTTCTTTTTCATATTTTAAATTACTAAAATACACGAAACGACCATTTTCACATATGTATGTAATTAAGTTTGCGTAGAGGACTTAACATGGAATCATATGCATAAATAACTTAAAAATTGGCCATTATGCTGGATACGCGATTCGTATTTCCCTGTATTGAGGAAACAATAACATTACAGCATAGGCAACTGTACCAAAGTGCTGGCTTTGTGAATACTTTATACTGTCTTTTGTATTTTCGAGACAAGCACCGCAATATAGGCTGATAAACGTATGCAAATGATCGAGGTCAATAAACTGTGTGCAGGTATGTTGGAGCTGCTGATAATTTATTATGTTGACGCGTAGCCATCAAAAACCAAAATGACAATGTTCACTGTTCATATGCTGTTTAAATGTAGATGTTCGAAAATTCATGACTTAATATCGAATGCGTGCTTTATTAATCTTTCGTTTTACAGTAGTTTCGTCTTTGAGATGTTTTGGAATGAGCTACTGAATACAATCAATGTTGCGATTGATACATCCATGCATAACTGTATTTTATTTCATCATCATAATTAAAATTACCAATTACTCCGACACATAAACTTCCAACAACATCCATTGTTCTTTGTATATATTTATATGCAATTTTACTATTATTTATGAGTTAAGCGAATGAATCGAATTGTCTGACTTCAATAATGACCTAAAAGTAAATTTATCGATTTAGATCTCAGAAAAAACCGCGTACATTATTGCATAGCGGCTCTTAAAAAGTGAACAACATGTGTGATTCATGACTGTTTTACTTTGAACATCAAGTCAATTTAAATTTTCGATTTGAATTTACCGTTATCGATCGATCTGAACATTTTTAGTCTGATTATTATTATTGGTATTGTTATTTATTATTGTAATTGCTTAATGAACTTTACTACTTTTTAAAAAAATTCATTGAACATTGAACACACTCTGATATGCATGATTTTATTTTATTATCGGTAACAATTAATCTCATTATACATTCACGACTTTTTTTTCGCTCTCCATACACATTATATATATATGTACATATTATATTAGCAGCAATGACATAGTCAAAACTCATTGAATTACTTCAAACTTACCATAATTTAGCCGCAAGTATCCAATTAAAGGGAAGCCTAAAAATGTTTGATGAAGTATTAAATGTATTTAATACAGTCCATTTGATACAGGATATAATAGGCTTCTTTTCTACACTTTGGCTTAGATTTTGATTTGAGGAAATAACAAAAAAAAATGTTTAAAATAATGATTTCAATTGATTCGTTGCTTGAAAACTTTCGTACTAAATATTTCGAAATCAGAACGCATTTCACAATATTAAAATGATTTCGATTTTCTGAAGCAAAAAAAAAAAAAAATCGAATATATTTAGCCTAATCATTATTTTCTCCAAAACACAAGAATAGAAATGACTGTAATGAAAATATTGATTTGATATAACAAAACTCTGTCGATATTCCTGTTCGACAAACATTTGAATTCTTTTTGTCGATTCTTTCGATCGTAATGCGATCATTCAAGATTTTATTTCTTTTTTTTTTTTTCATTGTAAATGAACAAGGAAATGGATCGAAACCATTTGCTCTAGTAAAAGATTTGCTTTCATTTATTTTGGTATTTTTGGCGAAATTAAATTTACTTTGAAATTTACATTATTGTACATACTTGTTTGACTCATTATATTCATGAAAAGAATGAATTGACGACCTCATTCCCATTACAGTTACCGAATTATATATCGAGGAACTGAATCCATTGCAGATACAAGCATTGTAACACTGAAAAGAACGAAAAATATAATATATTTAATAATGTATAGTGTTGTTATGAAGAAAAGATGAAACCAAAATAAATAAACAGAAGAATAAACACAAATGAAACGTGATTTGCACGTATTTGACTTAGTCATATGCCCAAATAAATAGTTCAAATTCATGCGTGAATTGACAGAAACAGAATCATCTATTGTGCGACACAAAGTAAAATTATTGTTATTGTCAAGCAATTTGACAAGCAGATGAAAAGCTCACAACATAAAAAGCCAGTTATCAAATTCATACGAAAAAAAAACTTTCTTATTCATAATAACCCTGTTTAGGTGGCCCTGTTTAAGTTAAAATTGAACTTTTCATCTTTCACCTTTCTCTGTTAGAAATATAATATGAAATGCGGTCATTTCTTTGAAGATATAACCATTTGTTTTTCCTATTGGATCGTTCAATTCAGATATGAATCGGGAACATCTTTGAATGTAGTGCAACATAAAAACGATGAAATAATTTACATACAATGATTTATCTGGTAAATTTCCAAAATTCAAAGTAGTTAAGTTTTGGATCATTCGTTTCTTATTCTGCTCAGCTTTGCAACACTAATAATAACAATAATTGAATATTTGATGTTCCATAATTCTGTTGTCAGATGCGTAGGTAAACCGACTAGGTCCACAGAGGTTTTTTTCCAACGAATTCATTATTTAAATAATGAATGATTTTGTTCCAGGGCTATGGTTTGTTGTTCACAAAATGGACAAACAATTTTTCATTTATATTAATTCTATTTTGCCTACAGCCTTTCAACACCTATGTCGTTCTATGCAAAAGTCTCTCCCACTTTTGCATAGTCACCATTGTTTACCCAAAAAATAAACGTCCAAGATTAATGGACCGAATTCGGTCAGATAAAAAGTTTCTTTCTTCAAACCGGAAATTCCAAACGAATGTATGTAATATTTGTATGTTGCGTGCAACAATGTGGGCCGTCTTTTGATGCTAACATTAAAACAATGGCGTCAACTCCATATTATGCAATATATTGTATAATAATAGAAGGTTTATTCTTCTGATATATTTTTTTCTCTTGCATTTTCATTCAAAACTTAAATACATACGTAGCTACTAGAATCGCATGTTCACTGTTTCACACTATTGTCGATTTTTCTTTATATTATCATATGTGTTTTTGATCGAATTTTCGGATGAAACAGTTATGAGATCAGTAATCATTGATTGATTATTACTAATCAATATAGACTAAAGTTTGAGGGCATTTGTTTACATAATAATTAACATTTTAGTCGTTTTAACCGCCCACCAATGCCGTGCTTGGTATAAAAAGAATTTCTTACTTTTCCATAGGTTTCCAACTTTCTAATTTTCAACTCAATAAATCGTCGAAACTGAAACGGATATTTAGTTTAATCATTTTTTCGAAAGAGAAACACTCAATGGATTAGATTCAATTGGAGAAAAATTGGAACTTTTCAAACGAAATGGGAATAACACCGGTTCGGTTGAGCATTTTTTTTGAATCTTTCAATTCGAATTATGCACAGATGACTGAGTCATGATTGCTATATATGTAGAGATCACCTTCAATTACTTCCTATCTTCTCAATCGAAACAACAATTTTAATTAATTTCCATGTCGTGATCAGTGATCAGATAAGTGTTTCAGTATTCAATGGCGCAAAAGTAAAAGTCGACTCTTAAAAAATATCAGACGTTATAACGTAATTAATTTCAGTTCTCTGTTTAAAATCAAGTCGAAACTAAAATTGAAATCTTAAAATCAATATCGAAATAATAATGCGTTATTTTCCATTTATAGTACTATGTTCTACTACAACAACAGTCAATGCAGCCATTCCAGAGCATAGAGAGGCTTATTTCAATGGATCATCATATTTACGGCTAATGACACCAATGCCAATGTGGAAGCATTCTGCATTCAGCATACGAACTTGTAGAGGTATGTGTTGGATTATCATCAACATTTGATCATAATGAAAAATGAATCATTTTATTATACGAGCCACAAAATTCAAATATACTTAATAATAACATTTTCCGCTATCGAGCAGGTGGAGAAATAATATCACAGAGATCGGCCGGCCGAATATTTCTAATGTCAATAAATGCCGAATATGTATCGATCTCACTAATGACAAAAACTGCTCGCGTTGAGGCACGTATGCCGTCAAATTTATTGGACAATAAATGGCACACAATTGAATTCCTATATCAAATGGGAACATTAAAGTTATTAGTCGATCGAAAAGAAATGATTATTGCCAATTCAACGTATAATAATTTATTTTTGACCGATGCACCGAATGACGATTCAGCCATCTTAATATTGGGATCATCGTATGCAGGTTGTATGCTACACGGACCTGGTTTAAATTTTAACTCAAGTTCGGCAAATGTGAATACCGTGTCGTTTGGTGCATGCCCACTTATGTATGGTCCATGCACACAAAACGATATTTTAATACCGACCGATTATTGTTCACACGAGCCATGCATGCAAAAGGGAATCTGTGTTTCTAAAGCGGATACATATGAATGCCATTGTACTGCTCGGTATGCGGGAAAAAATTGTGAAATTGATAAAGGTCCACCATGTCGATCGGATCCATGCTATAATGGGGGCCGCTGTTTAGAAGATAACCGGGGCGAATATTCGTGTCAATGTTCGCCGGGATATACAGGAGTATATTGTGAAACGGAAATCAGTGTTCATCCATTATGCGAATCGAAACCTTGTCTGAATAATGGCACATGCAAAGTAACATCGGGTACATCGAAAATTGAATGTGATTGCGCTAAAGGTTTCATTGGATCTAGATGTGAAACGGATTTGGATGATTGTGTGTCTTCACCATGCCAAAATAATGGCCAATGTATCGATGAAGTGGGTGGCTTCCGTTGTAATTGTGAGGGTACTGGATATTCGGGAACGTTGTGTCAAAATGATATAAATGAATGTTCAAACCCAAACACTTGTCTCAATGGGGGAATTTGCTATGATACGTACGGTTCATATATTTGTGAATGTCCATCAAATTTCAATGGTTTGAATTGTGAAATACCAGTAAATAGTTGCTCATCTCATCCATGTGGCCATGGCGGAACTTGTATCAATCGAAAAGATGGTTCATTTCATTGTGTTTGCGCCCAAGGATATTCTGGTGAACTGTGTGAAATTGAAATGGGATGTGAAAGAGAGTGTCCACCGGACAACAAATGTATTGCGGGTCAATGCTGCATTCCAGATTCATCGGGAACACAATGCAAAAGTGGCACCAATGCGTTTGATGATTGCTTTTGTTTGAATGGTGGAACTTGCATTTTAAATGGTACAGCTTGTATTTGCCCGAAAGGATTTGAGGGACCAAGATGTGAATTCGATATCGATGAATGTCTTACACCGAATATTTGTGGAAAAGGTATTTGTGTCAATCAGAAGGGAGGATTCAAGTGCTATTGTGTACCAGGTGGGTTTTTTTTCTTCGGATGCTCGAACACAATATTTATTTATACAAAATGAAATTCGAAATTTATGTGCTGAATGAAATCAATTGTATTCTCAGGTTACACTGGTGTCCTGTGCGATACGGATGTTAATGAGTGCTTGAGCCATCCTTGTAAAAATAATGCAACTTGTATCGACGAAGTCAACGACTATCAATGTATTTGCCAGGCAGGCTATAGTGGGAAAGATTGTGGCACTGATATTGATGAATGTTTGAGCAATCCCTGTTCGGATGGATCAACATGTATCGATAGTGTTGCAGATTATAAATGTAAGACTCATTACAATTAAAAAAAAAAATCTCAATAGCAATTTGTGAACGATTAACACGCGTTCGATGTCTGGTGATATTTACAGGTGTATGTTTACATGGTGTATTGATCAGCTGGGAAGCTTTCGATGTAACTGCGATGGAACCGGATTCAACGGCGATCATTGTCAAATAAATATTGATGAATGTGAATCATCGCCGTGCAAAAATGAAGCCATTTGTGTTGACAAAATCAATGACTACCAGGTAGGAAAAATTCCATTCCACATTTGAGCTGGACAAAAATAATAGGAAAAAAATAGAAAAAGAAAATAAAATGCTTGTTTTTATGAATTTAGTGTGAATGTAACGATGGATATACGGGAAAAAATTGTGAAATAGATATAGATGAATGTGAATCCTCACCTTGCCAACATAATGGGAAATGTTTACAGCGCTCTAATATGACACTTTACACTTTACCGAATCGACACACATTGCCGCCTATTTTCTCAGAAGAATTTTCTTACAAAAATGCCAGCGGCTACGAATGCGGTGAGTCTGCCATTTGTATAAAATGTCAAATGGACGAATTCTGTTTTCATATCTATCGAGAGCTATGAACTGAATCGAGTGGGGTTTTTTCTTTTTCTTAATTTTTAGTGTGCGTTCCGGGAATCATTGGCAGAAATTGTGAGATCGATATTGATGAGTGCGAAAGCAGTCCATGCAAACATGGAACCTGCCATGATGAGGTACAATATTATGTAGTTTTTTCGTGATTTTCCTCTCAAACATTTAAATTAATCAATCATTTTACCATTAAACACTAACATTCATTACATTTAACCTAACATTCGAAAACAAATGCACAAAATTCATGAATGCAGACCACACTTTGTGGAATTTATCATCGAAGAAACATATTGTTTTTATTGCGTATATCAAAAAAATGTCAGGCAAGTGGTTTCGCTCACCAACTTGTAAAGCTTGTCTTTGTGTGCGTATTGCAATGTTTTTATTTGCTGCTCATCGAATTGGTTCAAAAAAAAAAAAAAACGAGAATTAATCAATCAATTTTGCTTTCAATGTTGATAATTTTCTCATTATCATGATATTAAAGATGCATGTGATTAACGTTCATTTTTCATTTCTGTAGATTAATGCATTTACATGTGAATGCAATGTCGGATACGAAGGAGTTTTATGCGAAATTGATATTGATGAATGTGAACGATATACGCCTTGCATAAATGGAAAATGTGTGGACGGTATTGGTTCGTACAAATGTTTTTGTGAGCAGCATTATGGCGGAAAAAATTGTTCGGTAATTGGAATTAATTTCTCTGTATTTTTTTTATTTTTTTTTTTGAAATGTTATTCTAATCAATTTGTTATGATAAAACATTAGGTATTGTTGATCGGATGTCAAAATTCACCATGTATGAATCAAGGAACGTGTACACCATCATTAGAAAATGAAACAGAGCATCGATTTAATTGTAGCTGCCCCGAAGGATTTCAAGGCGATCGTTGTGAAAAAGATACAACACTCTCGCTTGACAAACAAAGTTTGGTAACGGTCAATACAAACCGAATTGAGGGCTATGATATTAATCTTCGATTTAGTACAACACTACCAAATGGTATTTTGGCATTCGGCAGCGGCGGAGGTTCAGTGGAAAGTGTGAACCGTTTCATTTTGGAATTAGTAAATGGCCGATTAAATTTGCACTCTCCATTGTTGAACAAATGGGACGGAGTTTTCATTGGATCTGGATTAAATGACAGCAAATGGCACAAGGTAATTGTCGCTATTAATTATTATTATTTAAGAATTAGTCAAAGTGGTGAACGTAAATCCTAAATTAGGAGCCCTAATCAAATGAAAGCGTAAAATTAATTCTTAACAATTTGGATTTTTTACAGGTCGTAGTTGCAATTAATTCCACGCATTTGCTTCTATCGGCAAATGAAGAAACTACAATTTATCCAATTAATCAATATGATTCGAATAACAGCAACACAACATTCCCACTGACGTACTTAGGTGAGGATTCGCAACCAAAAAAAATTTATTATTATTCTCAAATTTGTTATTTGATTGGTCTAAAAGCTGATTTTCATTTGATTTACCTTAAGGAGGTGCGATTCCAAGACTAACGTCATATCTTAGACACTTGACACATGCGGCATCCAGTTTTGTCGGATGCATGCAAGACGTTACGATTAACAATCAATGGATATTTCCATTGGAACAATTGCCGAATCAAACATTGGAAAATGTTGATCCAGGATGCGCTCGTGTTGAACAATGTGCCCCAAATCCATGCGGTTCGAATGGGCAATGTATCGATGAATGGAAAACATTTTCATGTGAATGCCAGAGACCGCATCTGGGCAACAGATGTCAATATAATATAACAGCAGCCACATTTGGAAATGAAAAATCCGTTAAATCGGTTGTATTTGTAAATGTTACCGAAATAGCTCGACGAATGGTTCGAAATGTGATTGATATTTCAATGTTTATTCGTACGCGCCAATCAACTGGACATGTATTTTACATTGGAAGTGATCCCAAAAAGACCAATGGAAATCTATCATTTGTTTCGGCCCGATTAAATGGAGGTGAACTTTTAGTTTCGTTTCAAATTAATTCAACAACAGAGCCCGAACAACCTGTCAGTGGTAATCGACTAGACAATGGTTATATTCATATGCTTCAAGTTATACGAAATCAAACGTTGGTTCAAGTCAAAATAAACGGCACGGAATATTTTCGGAAAACTTTATCATCGGTTGGACCATTAGATGCGGAAACTTTATATCTAGGTGGTCCACCATCGGTATATAATACAATTGATGACTCGGAATTGGAATTGTCCAAAGAAGAAATCGATAAATCCTTTTTCAAAGGGATCATTCAAGATGTCCAGGTGTCAAACGGATCACAATCAATGATTGTTGAATTGTTTCCGTTACAAGATAAAAGTTTGAGACTTCCAAAACGTTTGGGTTCAGTCATTTTTGATGACACATCCATATTACCAGGTGAAGTTTCTGATGATTTGTGCCGACATGAACCCTGTCAACATTCTTCGATTTGCAAAAATACATGGAATGATTTTGTGTGCATCTGTCCACGTGGCTATCAGGTAAGACAACGTTTCGAATTTTAAGTTTTGTTGAATCCGTTTGCGAAATGCTAACACGGTACGCTCACAATCTTTTCGAACAGGGTCGATACTGTGAAGACATACAATTTTGTGAGCTTCAAAAATGTCCTGGAAATTCGCAATGCTTTAATTTGGACGATGGTTTCGATTGTTTGACAAATGTGACATTCCAAGGAGACCAAACCAATCCATTGGCATTTACATTCCATCAAAAAGAAGGCGAAGAAATAACTGAATCACCGATGAAAGGCATCATTGAAATATCGTTCCGAACGAAGACGGGCGGTACACTATTGTATGTGCAAAATAGAAAAAAATATTTTGAAATCGCTGTCTACAAAAATCAAGTCACTTTAATGTGGAACTTAACCGGTGAATTGCCAGAAATCAGGCGTTTTACACAAGACAATCCAAATTATGATTGGCAAACGCTCGTCATCAATGTTCAAGATGACATGCTCAAAGGCAGTTTCAAAGGATACGAGGAAACTTATGATTCTCATATGCAATCCACGTCTGCTGTTATCAATCAAAATGAATTTATGAGCCTATTTTCTGGCGAACATTTAATATATTTGGGTGGAATGCCAGTGACCGATATAAATTCGAAACACATCGGTGATGAAAATGGTGCCTCGTTTAAGGGATGCGTTGGTGAAGCACGTGTTGGTGGTTTTCTGTTGCCGTTCTTTCCACACAATGAAATTTATTTGGATAAAATTCGGCCAAGGTCTCATTTTCGTTTGAACTCAACTAAACCGAACGAAGGATGTGTTTTGTGCTTCCAACAGGTACATCTAATAATAATAATAATAATAATAATAATAATAATAATAATAATAATAATAATAATAATAATAATAATAATAATAATGATCTTATGTGAATCGAAACTCAATTTTCTGAATATCTCTCACAGGATTGTCGAAATGGCGGAATCTGTACTAATCCATCCGAGGTGTATGCTTGCACTTGCCCATCTGGCTATGAAGCTGATGATTGTTCGTCTAATATTGATGAATGCCTAACTGCCGAATGCATGAACAATTCAACATGTATCGACTTAATTGCTAGTTATACATGTAAGTATTTCGAAATTTCTATCGATAATAATCGATATCTGTATGCAATACGCATTAGGTTAACTGTTTTTTTTTCTCTGTTGGAAATTTATAGGTAAATGTATGCCAGGATTCGAAGGTCAACACTGTGAAAATGAAATTAATGAATGTTTATCAAATCCATGCAAAAATGGAGGCAATTGTACCGATCTATTGGCTGCCTATAGTTGCACTTGTCCCGATGAATATGATGGCCCACAATGTGATATCCTTCGGCAAGTGACCTGTGACAATCAACCCTGTCGCAGCGGTTCTACTTGCATTGATGGCTTCAGTGAGTACACTTATTTAAATTGAAACGGAAAAAAAATCCATTGAAACGTTTTTAATAGGAAAATTTCGTCATTTTCAGATTCGACAACAGGAAACAATTTCACATGTACATGCAGACCCGGTTATCAGGTAAGAATTTTGAATTTTTTTTCTGGGGATGCGAAAAAATTATTTGGTATGTCATTGAACAGGGCCCTCTCTGCAATGAGCCATTCTGTGAAGTTGAACCATGCAAAAATGGTGGATTCTGTTTGACAACGGGAACATCGCCCGTATGCACATGCAGTTTGGGTTATGCGGGTGTCTTTTGTGAAACAGATATTAATGAATGCGAATCGTCGCCATGTCAAAATGGTGGCGAATGCATTGATTTAATTGGACGATATCAATGTCGCTGCTCCGGAACTGGTTTCGAGGGAGTAAACTGTGAAACTGATATCGATGAGTGTATTGTTGAACGTATCAATTGCGGTGACCGTGGCCTATGTATAAATACAAGAGGATCTTATAAGTATGTTGATCATAGACCATCGAACAATCTTTGCATTATGTTTTGCAGCATCGATGAATAATGATTTACAATGTTGCAATCAATTTATAATTTCACAGCTGTAGGTGCAGTCAATACGGTGTATGCGGCAATACGTGCTTACTTGAAGATCCCTGCATTGAAAATCCATGCCAAAATAATGGGATTTGCATAGAAAAATGTACAAATGTCGTCGATTATTATTGTAATTGTACCGATCAATATACTGGGAAAAATTGTACCGAAGATGTAAGTAGTGACACCATTTTTTCACATTGTGCCTTACTGGTTTGCCCGATTACTAATCATTGTCATTTAAAAAGTATTTAGAATTTGCACGGATTCCTCATCACTAATCATTCACATTGCCTTTTCTTTTCCTTCTTTGAATGCACATTTCACATTTATTTTATTTTTTGGATTTTTCGGAAATCATGCGATGATCCCCTTTCTAGGACGATATTAATCAAGTTGATTCAAACTATGGCTTCCATTGGTATTCTTATCCATATGGATTATGGGAAAAACTTTCTAGAACTTTAAGCTACTTTTCACATCAAAATGAAACATCATCGTATGTATATAATGTATAACTCATTCAATCCACCTACTAACATCCATCCCAATTTCACAATACACTCACATAATAACATTTTATTTATATTAGTGTAGCTAACGGACAAACCATCCAATCAAATATATATTTTCCGAAAAAAATTAATTGGAAACAATTTTTTAAATCAATTTTTCAGGTTGTATCCGCAAAAGAGAGTGGCTTCTCGCCGACCGATATCGCAATTTTTGTAATTCCACTTTTAGTTGCCATCCTGGTGATCGCTGGTATAGTTTTGGTAATATTTTTAATGATGGCGAGAAAGAAGCGCGCAACACGAGGAACATATTCTCCTTCAGCAAATGAATTTCAAAATCCAAGATTAGAGCTCGAAAACGTTCTCAAAATTCCGCAACAAGAACGATTAATTTAAACCTTACACTAAAATCAAATATTTGAATTTTTTTTTTTCATTAAATCAAACTTATCACATTCCCATACGTGTGAATTATAAATCGATAACTAAATGATTGATGCGTTTTTAAAAATTATGATTAAGATGAAGAAATAGCATTAACAAAGACAATACAACAATTAAAGTAAGTTACTTTAGAACAGATTCCGTACCATTTTTTTTTTTCATATTGAATGTAAGGTCGTTGTATTTGATAGTTTAATTTGAAGTTGAAATTATTATTATTAACTGTGCTGCGAACGATCACGAAAAGAAAATCAATAGAATGACTACCACGGTTTATCGAATTTAAAGAAAAAGAAAAAGAAGAAGAAGAAGAAGAAGGGAGAAAACAAAACAATAAGAAACTCGATTAAACCGTACGTTGTGATATATTATTTGCTCAAATACGATATTTATTCGTGTTTGTTTATTAAAAAAGAAAAAAAAAATTGTCCTGTACTTAAAATGTATGTCTTAAGCCTTAAGATGCCTTAAGCGAACTTCCGTTCATAATTTTAAGACTGATTGCTTAAAATTTAAACATTCTTTCACCTTTGGTGGAAAAATAAAAACATTTGATCGTCCACAATCAAATGATCAATATCAAGTGTCGACTTCTGATCTATTTTTGTAAAAATAAAACAATTTCCTATGAGATACACATTTTGGCATTCTTTTGTTTTGTTTTGTTTTGTTTTTTTTTCTTGAAAAGAATGAAAATGTACTGTTTCTGTGGCGGTGTATGAAATATATTATTTAATGTATGCGGTATGCGTCACACAATCGATCAAATTTGTAAACATAAATGCGGCTTGCGATATGCGATTTCATACGACATTCTGGATCAATTGCTAGTACAGCACAGTCGCTCATCCCGATAACATAACGTGACCATGT